>SNQJ01S0063321.1:3538-20552 GCA_010110895.2 Picea sitchensis
TAAGTATTAGACATTAATTCTAAGGACTTGAAAGATGAAAACATGTAGTCAAAGTTTCCCTCCCACCAAGATAGCTACAACATCATAGGTTATGAAAGAGACAAATTTGGACCTAAATCTAAGCACACAACAATCTATTGGAATTATTGTCCTCTCCTTTACACACTACAAAAAAAAAAAATTCACCAATCGGAGGTTGGATGGGAAATTTATAGGTTTGTAAAGTTCATTAACTGAAGGTATCACCCATGCTTCTTCTCAACACCCTAACTTTTGGTTTTCTTATACTCTTCATGATAAGTGCATCTGAGGTTTTTCTTATGATGGGAGGGTTTCAATATGCCAGGGTTTTCATACTAATCCATTTAGTTACTCTTGCATGAGTTATATGTTAATATTTTGAAATTTTGCCTGTGTGAAGTAATCCTCTTGTAAGGACTTCTAATTTTTCAAACTCACTTAAGAATTCTTGAGATTAGAACTTTCAAAATGGTTATCTACAACCTTTGAAGTCCCATTCATTTTTCCAACTATAACAAAGTATTTTTTTCACCTTCGTGATTCTCTACACTTTGCATCTTTTTGAAGTTCATGAAGTATTCATAAGTTCCTCCAAGAATCATTTTTTTGAAGACTTGTGATTTTTTCACAACTTTACCAAAAGCCATTCTTTAAGAAGTTTTTAGACGTTGTGATGAGAAGTTTGAAAATCTTGCAACATGTGAACTTTGAACTTGTTGTGACATGCAACAAGTGAAATTTGAACTTTTTGCAACATATGACAAGAGAACTTTGATCTTGTTGTGACATGTGACATGTGAACTTTGAAAAATCTTATGGAATGCAACAAGAAGTTCGAAAATATTGTGATGTGATAAGAAGTTAAAAAATCTTGCAACATTCGAACTTTGAACTTGTTCTGACATGAGACAAGAAAACTTTGAATTTGTTTTTGACATGCAACAAGTGAACTTCGAACTTATTGTGACATGCAACAAGTGAACTTCAAACTTGTTGTGAAATGCGACATGCAAACTTCGAAAATATTGCAACATGCAACAAGAAGTTTGAAAATATTGTGGCATGCAACAAGAAGTTCTAAAATATTGCAGCATTTGGACTTCGAACTTGTTGCAACATGCGACAAGTGAAATTTGAGCTTGTTGTGACATGTGACAAGTGAACTTCAAACTCATTGTGACATGCAACAAATGTCTTTTCCAAGCTCACGAATTTTGAACTTGGTGCAACATGTGAAATTTGAACTTCTTGTGACATGTGACATGTGAACTTTGAACCTTTTGGTACATGCAACATGAAAACTTCAACCTTAGTGCAACATGAGACAAGCATATTTTCCAAGCTTGCAAACTTTGAACTTATTGGAACATGCGACAAGTGAACTTTAAACTTGTTGTGACATGCAACAAGAATCCTTGCCAAACTCGTGAAATTTGAACTTAGTGAAACATGCAACATTTGAACTTGTTTTGACATGCAACATGTGAATTTTGAACTTTGTGCAACATACGACATGTGAACTTTGAACTTGTTCAACATGCAACATGCAAACTTTTAACTTGATGCGACACACGTTCTCTTTTGACTTTTTAAACACATCTTTTAGCATTTTCACCCTAACTTTTGATCTCAAACTCTATTTTGTGCACTCTTTATACCATTGAAAATCTCTTTCTGATATCTAGAACTTTTGGTTATAATTTTTAGGAGATTCCTCACAATTTGTTTTAGATTTGAAAAAAAATAATATGGGCACATTGTTAATAGCATGCAAACATGATAATTCATCATTTCAATTAATGTGTCCACAAAAACATTATCAAAGTGATCAATGTCATAACTAATGAAAGTTTATTGAACTCAAAGAAGAAGTTGATTTAACTAAAAGTTGATGTGTGAGGTGTACTCGATGCTATGATGCACCATTCACCTCTACTTTCCTTTCAATACATCCTATGTGCTAAAACAACAAACCATTGTTAGCCATTATGTCAACATCACATGTATTATTGGTAAGATACAGATTTTCTCAAACAATCAAGCAGTCTCAGTGAACAATTCAAGCCTGGAATTTGAACTCTACTATGATACCAATCTGTAGCAAACCCGATGATATGTTCGAATTTTTTCTTTTTCCTAGGGATGAGTAATTGGGATTACTCATCCTGGATTTGATTCATCACCCTATTAAGCAAAGACTTCTCTTATCACAAAATTTACTGTGTAAAATATTACTTATTCCATCCCCATTTTACCAACAAAGTCCCTTGACGAAGTTCATTGTAGCGACTAAGGACCCTTACACCCTCAATCAGATGGTTAAACTCACTATAGATTCCAGATCAACGATCTAGAATGCCTTGGACTCTCACCATTAGAACAACCGGTTACAGACCCCAAATTCCTTTTCGACAGTTTCATTCCAATGGATTGTTATAACATATACAATGTCTCTCATCCTCACACATTGAGACCTTTCAAACAGTGAACAAATCACGATATCCAGAGCTTGTATGCAAAAGTTATGCCTCCTGCAAGTTGACCTACCATGTTGACCAACATGGTATGTGAGGATTCCATGTTATCCCTCATTACTCATGCACATGGGGATATCCATGTATGCAATTTAAAGAACATTCTATAAAGTTTAAAACCCTGTAACAATTGAGGGTTGAGGAAGTCAAAAACCTACCCCTAGTTGGCTATCGGGAGATGTTAAATATTGGGCCACTAGGAGGAGAAGGGGTTCATTCTATGTTATTGTATTTTTTTCCATATCATAGTAGAACAACTATCGATGGGAAATTAGAGAACATAACATAGGGGTTAATGTTATGTAGCAACCTAACAGGCCACAGGTCGCAAGTAACTCCATAGAGAGTGTCTTCTCCTTTGTACTTGCATTATTTCCATGGTCCAGAGAAAAGAGAGCAGAGAAGCCTCACCTTCTAGTTGGATTTTCTCTCATAAGGGTTTCCCAGAGAATATATTTTTGTTATTTCGTGGATGGTGTGTGATTGTATTTTACTATTCTCTATTTTATGCATTTTATCTATTTCATGCATAAGCAGAAAGTAAGTAACTTAATATTATGGAATCTTCATAATGTAGATTTCAATTTCATTTATCATATCTTTTGTGATGAATCGTTCTAGTGGAATATCCACGACAATTTACATATGAACAACTCTGCATGAAGAACACCATGCACTACATCTATATATTTTTTAATGCTTCAAGCTCCAAAATATGGTAGTGAAAATTCAATGTCATAGACAAATCCTTTAGGACTTGCTTACTTGGCTAATTTATTAGGGTTTGTATTGGATCCAATTATGCCAGATCTTTAAATTCCTTAGAATCACCTTCACCTTTGAGCATTCATTGAAAACCTTTGTTATATGGTTATTCATTGTGTCGAAAAGAAGAGTGAGAAGTAGGGAATGAAAGTAGCTTTGGCTGCCAACTTTTAGATATGTAAAAAGTCATCACGTGTAATATTCTTCCTATTACATCCCATCTATTAGTGTTTACCAATGGCTCGAAATCTTTGTGCACCTTTTTCTAGGCCAATATAAATGGGAGAAAAAGATTTCATAATGCATACTGCAACCATAAAGACTAGGGTGTAATATCCCCAATAGAATGGGCTGAAATATTATGTCCTTCTATACAATAAATGTTTTTGATGCTTTAAAATAAATGTTTTTGATGCTTTAATTTGGTTGACAAGTTTTCACAAACAGTTTGTATGCCTTCTACTAATAGACATTTTGTCAAACATATTGCATGTAATACAAATACACCAAATATAGAAGAGACAATAAATGATATTTTATTATGAAAAAAGATATGAATACAATGATTCAAAGATTGCTATGACAACTGTAATACATCAATGGAGAACGCACAAGACCAGCTTTAATATTGATACCTTGCCTTTATCTTCTGCTTTCACTTTCAGTACAAAAGCAGAAATCCTTAAAAGATGAACACACAGTACAGGAGGACAGGCACACAGTCTTCGTCTTCATGCTTTTTTCTGACTCCCTGCTTATTTTCTTTTTCTTGCGGGTCCCAGATCCGATTCTACATGTTACTGGTTTGCATGTGAGCGAAGGAAGGCATTTGCGTTTTTCCGACACACCTGCTTATTTTCTTTTCTTTGCGGGTCCGAGATCAGATTTCTACATGTTACTGGTTTCCTTGTGAACGAAGGAAGTCCTTTGCTTTTTTCAGACCCCTGCTTATCTGCTTTTTCTTGCGGGCTCCGAGATCATATTCTACATGTTACTGATTTGCGTGTGAACGAAGGAAGGCATCTGCTTTTTTCTGACGGTTGATTTTTTTTTTTCTTTCGGGTTCGACATCAGATTCTACATTTTACTGGTTTGCATGTGAAAAAATGAATTATTTTTTAAGATGGTATGTAATGTGTGGATGGTAATTAATGAAAATAATGTAAGTTGTAAACTAAACAACTTTTAAATAAAAAAAATATGTAATGTGTGGGTGCCAGGTGGTAATCAATGAAAATAATGTAAGTTGTAGCCTATTTACTAGCATATTTCGAAGTGGGTTAGGATTTAATGTCATAACCTTTATGCAAGTTGTAATCTAACTAGCATATTTTGAAGTGAGGGAAAGAAACAACTAGCATATTTTTGAAGTGAGGGCAAGGAAAAAGGGTTTTAAAACCGAGTAATGTAATGACACACAAATAATATAGAAAATTGAATGATTTAATAAATTTATTTCAAGTATATAGAAAAAAAAGAAGATGTTACATATATAATTTAAAACTATATGTTAGTTAGATGTAACATCAAGTTAGATTAATTAATTATTTTAAATAAGTAAATTAAATTAAGTGATTAATATATTAAAAGTTAGTGAGATGTAACATCGAGTTAAAGTAATTAATTATTTTAATTAAGTTAAATTAAATGGTTAATGTATTAAAAGTTAATTAATTAAATTATTAATTTATCTAAGTAAATTAATTATTAAACTAATTAGATTTTAAGTATATAGAAAAAACAAAAGATGCTATATATACCATTTAATAAATTTATTTTAAATATATAGAAAAAACAAAAATGCTACATATACCATTTAAAACCAAAACTATATGTTAGTTAGATGTAACATCGACTTAGATTAATTAATTATTATAATTAAGTAAGTTAAATTAAGTGATTAATGCATTAAAAGTTAATTAATTAATTAAATTGTTAATTTTTTTAAGTAAATTAATTATTGAATTAATTAGATTTTACATATTGTTTTAGAATTAAGTAATGCAATAATAAAGGAATTGAATATTTTATTGTATTATGGATACTTATGGAATTTATGAGAAAGGACAAAGCTCACTTGGAAAATTTATGGAAATTGTTGGAAAATTTTGGTTGGTTTACTAGTGGAGTGTTGCTGGGATTTTGGGCGTACGGGTCAGAAAATCTGATTTTCTAAAGCTAGGGAGTCGGAGAGGCTTTGTTCCTAGCTAGTTGGGAGGTAAATATTTTGTTTTCAGGCAATTTCAATTAACAATAAGCAAGAGGGGTCAACTCAATAGGGAACAACTCAAGGGACAACCTTCTTCTTTAACATGGAATTCACAAATATTACTTCTTCAATTTAAATCCAAGTTATGATAATTAAATGTATGGAAAAATGTATTATGTGACTACTTAAATTTAAGTATTGAATCATATAAACAAAAATTTACATTTCGTCTTGCAAACAAAACCAAGAAATAATAATAGAAGTTTACTGAAAAAAAAAACAAAAAACAAAGATACAAATTACTTTTAGCAATGAAACCCCCGAAGGCCACTACATTAGATATTGAATCGTTATTTGTTATTATTATCATTAGTAAATACAAAACCATGTCATTCTAATAGTTAGAACTAATTTTAAATTAATTGTTCATATAAATTATATATATCTTCTCAAAATGTGAAAGACTTAGATATTCATCAAGTTATCCTCTAATTACTTTGGCAAACATTAAACTACTGCATAAAAATATAGGCATATGATACAAATAGCAATGATCAAAATCATGAGCTATATGATACATGTCATGAGCTATATGTGACATCTCTCCCTCAAAATTGGAGAGATGATGGGTTCGATTCTCTTCAAGGGATCAAAATATGTAATCAATGGTTTACCCTGTTTACTCAAAATATTTTCTATTACCAACAATTTAGCAAGAAATTATTGGTAAATAAAATTAAGTGGGAAGTGTTAAAGGTCTTCACACATTACAAGGCCACTTCATCATCAACCCAGTCTGATTCCATCTTTAAGAATTATGGTGTAGGTGTGGTGTGAAAGCCAACATTATAAAACATTCTCATAAACCACAATGAAGGCAAGACTTATTTATTGGATAGCTATGAATATATGCAATACAATATGCATACAAGTGGATATACCTATATCACCCTTTAAATAAGTATGACATGGTTGTAATACATTGATGTTTTCCATTGCACTTGTAATGCAAAATATAATTGATTAACAAAGGTGAAAAATTGCTAACGAAGTAATTACACAGGGCTAATAAGAATTTTGGAGTGGTAATTGCAGTGCAAATCAGATTTAATAATAAACTAGCACCAATACTGCACCATATTGAACGATGATAAATATGTTCTCCTTAATGTTGTCGTTACTTCATACAACACATGCATAAGTGGAGGGAGACCCCAATTCTCAGTTATAATTCTAAACATTTGTTAAGGATGAACCATTATTGGGTAGTTTCATACACTTTGTAGAACTAATTATGGCTACTTTTGTCATTGTAATGATTATTCCCTTCCCTCACTAAAATATTTATTGCAATGTTTCTCTTATTGGGCAATCATTTATGAAATGTGAACATTCTAAAAATTTAAAATGACATTTCCTTATCACAAATTGAAAGTGTATTTGACACTACCCATGAAGCTACAAGGTAAATCCTTTAGATTGCTTGAAATGTAAACTTTTATATGAGTATGGTCTGTGCTTTTTTAAACTCTACAATGAAAGCCATAATTTACACTCTCCACTTCAAATTATATGATATAGGATTTATATGTATAAATAATTTAATTCCATTTGTCACAAGCCATATGATAAGGCAACCATCAAATTCAAAGGTGTAGACGTTGATATAAATTTTAACATTGATTATTATGAGGAGGATATGAAGTAGTTAAGGACATAATGTTTCTATTACATAGGTATTCTTTTTTTGTTGGGGTTAAGTGCTTTTCATTGAATAAATATGTTTATTGCGATCGAAAGATGAGTAAAATGACAAAAGAAGAAATTTTTTATGTCCTTGTTAAAGTACCAGATTTCCTAGAGGAAGTTCAAAGTTTACAGGTGTGACCTTGCACAAATGTGGTGGATGGGAAGCTAGATTGAGACAATTTCTTGGGAAAAATTTAAATGGTGGAAATCAACGCATCTAACAACTGTATGTGTTCTCTTTGTTTATTTCTAAGAAAAATATGATGATTGGTACGTCATTCCAACCTAGACAGAAGAAAGGATTCACTAAAATCCACAAATTGAGTTGGAAAGTTGAATTGGAAAGAAAATTATCCAACACTAGTAAATGTAGATAGTTTCCACTAAGCATGGAATAAGGGGCACTGTATTCATTTGGAGGTTATTGTTGTGGCATATTCAGATAGGAGACTCGATAAATGGCCAATGTGAGGTGTTGTTGACAATAGCGGTAGGCGATTAACAATGATTTTTAAGGAATTGGATTGTTCAAAGGATCAAAATAAAATCCCCGAGGATACTTTTGGTGGCATGGTTCATTATAGGTAGCCTCTATAATCAATGATCTTTTCCTCGAAGGACAATGACTTGATAGTAATCTCTAAACTTGTTGGTCCTGAGTATTACTCTACTCTATATAAATTTAGGGGAATTGCAAGTATGCTTGGGTCCTATGTTCTCTCTGTGAAGGTCGTTGGATATCTATACGAAAAAGAAACAAGAATGAAACATACCCATCAATTCATGTAGGGATTAATTGCCTCTTCTTATCATCCCAACCATCAACTAATATGTGATGACATCCTACTATGCAAAGTCCCTTATCTCTCTTGTGAATTAACCAGGCATAAGATTGATTCCATCATGTATAGACATTGTCTCCCCCCAAATGAACCAGGCATAAGAGTGACTCCCTCATGTATATGCATTGTTTCCTTGGAGGTGGTAGAATTTTGTTAACATCTTCTTGGTTAAGTTGAATCTAATTGGATTGAAAATTGAGATCAGATCATATCTTTGATATTCTTGGAGAGAGTATTGAAATATGATCTCATTAGATTTTAAATAGATCATAATGATGAAAAGTGGAAGGACATATGGAATTTTTAAGTGAAAAGACATATGGTGGTTTTCAATTCATTTTAGACAGCTACACACCCAACGTATATGAGCTTCCATTCCAAATATGCAACAATAACAACCAATGGTTATAGTATGAGGTTAGGGAATTCCAACCAACAAACACTGAGCAACCATTGAAAAGAAAAATAATTTACATAATCCAAAATCATATTATATATCCGAAAGTATTATATATTGATTTGGAGAAAATGTGGCGTATCAGTTCAGTTATGATACTTCACCTTTAAACCATTTAGAACCCAACATACAAACATCATGGATAAATTGAATAGAGAATTAGTATTCAATCACAAATAATACTAGAGTTATATACTCACACCCAAATCACATATAAACGATTATCTTATGTAATTATTTACTTAGAGCCACATTGTGTAGCTAGAAAAACCCTTAAAAACTGAATTGTCCCTTTGTACTCATCACTTGCAGAAATATTGATACTTTTGACACCGCCACTGGAGACAGCTTCCAGTTTAATCTTTCCCCAATTTAATAGAAATGTCAAACGAAATCACATATTTCTATTATGGGAAAAATGCTCATGGGGATCTCACTGAGTAGACCAGTAAGATCTCCCTAGGATCAACCTAGTTATCCTATACAGGAGGGGGTAGAATTCCAATTGGATTCCTAGAAACAAGCAATAGAATCACATACAAAGTGATAAGAAGATGACTTACCTTTTCCTGAAGGTTGTCCTTAGCGTCTCTTGGTTGTTACAGTTCTAAAGTTCCAACTCCAACCTCTACAACCTACTTCTTCCACACCAAAGACAAGACAAAAAAAATCTACTTGCTTCTCAATGTTAGGATCCTAGATATAGCTTGAATCTAATCTGATCTATAATCTACAAGATCAGATCTGAACATTTATACATGAATTGACAAATATTCAAAGGGGGGAAACCAAATAATCTATTGATTGTAAATAAGAACTTACTTCAAGATAAAATACCTCAAGTGTTGATGTAGGCCCCTTCAATCTCCTTGCTCCTTGCTTCTCCTTACAACTCTTTGCTCATGTTAGGCTCCAATGAATTTTGGCTGAATAATTCTGTAGTTTGGTAGCATAACCTTTCTATTGAATTCTTCCTCCTCTTGCCCAAGGATTTTCCTTGTTATATAGCTCTTGGAGGAGGCTTGGGAGAGGCTTCTAGATCTTCTAGAGGCCACTAGAGAATCGAATGATGTGAGTTCCTAGGCCTTTGACACAAAGATCCAACTCATCCTTCGCCTATCACCTTGTAACTCTTCAATTCTAGAAGTTTGAAAGTGCCTTGCGGGACACGATACTAGTGTTTAGCGAGGCCTCACTTGTTGCATGACAGGTGTCACATGAGGCCCTCCAAAAATTTTCTGGAAAGGGTCAAAGCTCAAGAAAAAATTTCATTAAGGATTCTATCCACTAATGGCTTCCTCTCTGACCTCTAGGTTGGAGATTAAGGTTATAATAGATGCCCCCTAATGTGTGAGGTCAGGAAAGGAGTGAATGGTTGAAATACAAATACAATGTGGATCTATGACTGTAGCCACCAATAAATACAATGTGGATCTATGAAATAACATATAGATGCCAGGAAGACAACAAGAACTAAGGAGAGTGTCCCTGAAGTCTTCATATACAAGTGATATACTCCATCGCAACTTGGGAGGGGTGTTGTAAAGGAATGATGTGGCCCCAAACCCAAGGTATTCATCCCAAACCTTGATGGGATAGATCTATGACATGTGAATAAAAGAGCCGACGTCGAGCATGGTAGAAACCATCTGATTACCAGTCATTGATGTATATCGTTAACAGACACAAGGGGACCCACCAATGATGAAGATGGACCCAAAGGTACCTAGTACAATATAGCGAGTGTGAATAGAGGATTTGATGTCGAACACTCGTAGAATTAATCAATCAGGAGTCAATGATGGAAACCCACTATCGATCACAGGGAAGCCTGCCACTGATAACTGCAAGCTCCAAGGTACTAGCTAGTTTCTAGATTCCTATCCTAGATAGTGTGCTGAAGTCGATAGGAAGATATTTGTCAAAGGAGGGCCTTGATGTATCCCCCATAAACCGACATGAAACAAACACCGAGAGATGATGCGAAGATAGAGTAGCACCAAATACAATTGACACAGGGAGGAACGACTCAGAAATTCAACAAAACAATAGATGGTCGACTCAGGCTTAAACTTCCCTTGAACATATAGCACGACAAAATAGTGACTTGGCAGAAAGAAGCAAGATCTAGACGAATATAGTGCAATAACGTAGGAGGCATTAAAACACTCTCCATGATGACTGGAAGAGTAACCAGTTAGAGGTGCATCTTGGACTCATATGACTGGAATGAATCCTAGGAAAGCTAAAACTCAATTGTATGATGAGGACTCAAACATATGCCATGTTCAAGGGAGACTCGACTG
Source organism: Picea sitchensis (assembly GCA_010110895.2). NCBI lineage: Eukaryota > Viridiplantae > Streptophyta > Pinopsida > Pinales > Pinaceae > Picea > Picea sitchensis. The sequence continues at coordinate 14,422 of SNQJ01S0063321.1, forward strand.
ACGTTGCCATTTTGAGAATAGACCAATGGTGGAAAACCCCCACTCTTTTTTATTTTTTTGTATTTTTTCGTCTCCTTCATGGTTTAATGAGCACGAAATAATGATACAATTGTGATTGATCTCCTTTGTGGTTTAACGAGCGCAAAATAATGACGCAAGTAAGATCGATATTATTTTTTGTAAATTTAGTCCCCTAAGCTTGAAAAAGTCTAAAACAATACAAGGGAGAACTCTTCTAGCCAAGGTTGACTAGAGTATTCATTTTTCGTAAGTAGTTCATCCGACCCGAAAAAAGGGTTAAACTTATACCGAATAGACGTCCTTTCAAACCAGTTAACGAGTGTGAAATAAAACAAGTCCACTCGACAATATTTTGATGTTTATAGAGTATGAAAATAGCTTAAAGGAGACTCATGAGTGTCTTTTTCATGTCCTTTTACGACTCCGAAAAAGAGATAAAATTATACTCAGTGGGAGAGAACAAGTGGCTTAACAACATGTTCCTATGTTCCAAGCATGTGGAACCTACCTAAGCAATGAAGAATGCAAACGGTACTGGCAGGTGAGGTCCACTCTTAGCAGTTGTTCTCTCCCTTGGTGGGTGAATGCAAAATGGAGGCCAAAAAATTCAAGAGGCGGGTGGTCAAAGCTACTGCATAGCAGTGAGCAGGATACGGGAATAAGCAACATATTGACGGGAGGAATGACATGAGAAACAAATGACTAAGAGACCACTAAGAAACATAATTTTTTTTTGGGAACCCTCCATGAGATGTGGCCAGAATATAAATGAAGAGAATAGAATGAGGCTCAATATTCAAGTCATAGAGGGGCTAGAGGAGGGCTCCTAGGCCTACGGGAAAATCGCATCAGGGGAACCAAATGGCATTTCGGGTGCTAACTAGGGCACCCGTGATAGGTACGAACTGTCGAACCAGTTATGACATGCAAAAGGAGTGGCTAGCATCACAACCGGATGGGTTTGAACCTAAGGCATATTGCTGGCAGTATGGATGGTTAATAATGTGAAACGAAAAATGCAGAGAAAAACCTATCCCTATATGTCAATTTAGGAATATATACCTCAAGTGGAGTGGACATCACCATCTTTGGAAAAAGTCCCTAGAATCTTTTTAGGCACATCTAAACTAGATTCCAAGGTCAAAACACATAATGAAATCTCAAAAAAGAAAATATTTTTGGATATTTTGGATATGAGAAAGGCAAAACAAAAGCACTCACACCACACACCTATGTACAAGGCACTATGCATTTCGATGATTTACACTGAGTAGAGCCCATGGCTAGGCTCATGCCAAGGACCCTTTTCATCATTAATGAACTCATGAGATGATGTCAACATCATACATCTCACCACGTTGGGGCCATGCCACCTGGGATTAAATTTTTGCATACAAAAATACTCATTGTTAGTAGTCTCATGAGCCAGGGAAGCTCCTTGATGGGTTCCATGAAGACGTAAAGGGGGGTATGAAATGTGAATCCTCTATGGAAGGGGAAGCAAATAATTCAGTGGCAAGTTCTTAAAAAGATAACTGAGGTGGAAAAGGGTCAAGACTAGGGGTTTCACTAGGTGTCCCAACAAGTGCCTCCAGGCTCGGATCAAGACCCATCATGTAAACTCTCATTAGTTCCAAACTAGGGAGGATGGATTCTAGATGATGCTCATCTTCCTTGGGCTTTTCTATGAAAGCCATGACATCCAATATGGCCTCTTCTTAAGGAAAATCAAAATCAAGGGAGTCATGTGAACTGAGAGAGTCGACAACCCGTATGGGTGGAGTTAGATGATCACCCTCCATATGAGGATGGAGGTGATGACTAGTATTAGCAGAGGCTGATGGGATTTTTGGATCGACAATGTATACAGTTGTGAGTGGCATGGGTGCTCTAGATGATTTAACATCCTCGGAACAAAGTACCACCCAAGCATCAAAAGACCTGAGGGATCCACTGGTAGATGAGGAAATCATGTTGATAGGGGATATGGTTGTAGTAAGAGATGGTGGGGGAAGGGGGAATATACCCATAAGTGAAGAATATTTTAACATCCCCACACCAACATTTAGAGCAGACTGCGTGGTATCACCGATAAAGGGTACATTATACCTTGCATTGGATGCCAGGTCTGGGGTACAAAACGCCAGATGATCATTGGTAATGATTTCCCCTTGGTGAGGGAAGCATAAGATTGTAAAGACTGAGGAGACAACTACAGTCATCTCATAGAACCAAGTATGCTCTAGTAACATATTATACTCAAGTGGTGTGTCGACAACCTCCATGGCGACTAAGACAGTCTTTCCACCTAACTCAATGGGTAAGATGGTGATTATTCCATGGGGTTGGAACATGTGTCTATCGAAGGATTTCAAAAGTGTGGCAGACGTATCAATATTAGGAGAGCTCGAGGCCTTCCAACAAGAAATAGACATGATGTAATTCGATGCTCCTTTATCCACCACTGTCTGGTAGATGTTTTTCCCCAACGATTGCACTATGATTTGAAAGGCGACCTGATGGGAGAGCCTATGAGTTACCTGAGATGAATCAAAGGTCATCAAGATTGACTTTGAGGGATCAACCTCTCCTATGGCAGAGAGAAAGGATTTATGTTGTGTGGGGTATCTTTGGAGAACTTCAAGCCCCGACATGGCACAATAATCCTAGGCCAGGTCTTCCACAATATTGTGTTTTGGGAATCTGGTGTGTTGATATTATGTGTCGTACATCGAAGAATTCCCTTCAGGGGGTGAAGTGGTGCATCAAGAAATGACTTCTCTATATGGAGAGGGCCACCAGGATGGGATGAAGATGTTACTTCTGGGACAACATGGGAAGTCTTGGGAATGTCATAGTTCTTGGACCACATCTGCAAGTTGTTCATGTGGTCACACATGAACATAGAAGCATTCAAGGAAGACCCCACATGGGGAGGGGTACCTTCCATGCCCCCTTGCGGAGGGGAAGGATTTGTGGAAACCATATGTTGGGGTTGAGGGGAAAAAGGATGAGTTAAGACAAAAATTTGTTGAGGAGCCCGATCTTATGCCAAAAATCTATGGACCTCATCCTTCCTAGGGCACAGGTGAGTAGGGTGGTCTTCCCCACAAACGGTGCACAAAAAAAAAATCTTTTTATTTTCCTTAGTGCCTCCCTCTTGGGAATTTTAGGTAGAGGCAGTCCCTTTCTCATTTGTGGATTTTTTGTTATTTTTCCTCTTTTTCTGGCCTCTGGGTTGCTGAAGATTCTTTGGTTGCATGGACTACACTTAATTCACCTCAAATTTTTTATAAGGGGTCGTGGCAGTTTGATCACTAGTGTCAGTAGCCGACAGGTGTGATGTAATAAATATATGACCCATTTGGTTAGCTAACTTGTTCACAAACGTATGAGAAATAGAACAAACCACACCATCATCATGGGGTCCTGGGTTTGGTTTCCTGGGATCTGTTGATGAACGAGGAGCATTTGGAATAATATCATATAGATTATTTGAATATGAGTAGATCAAGTCTAAGTGTTAGACATGCATGATAGATTGCTCCTCAGTGGAAGCCTTAGCCATAGCTACATCTCTAGCAATGGGTGGTAGGAGGGACTTAATGAACCACTCTATAAGGGGTTTGTTCAAAATCCAAATCTTAAGCATCCTCCGCCGTCAAAGCCACTCATGAATATGATTGGAGATGTGGGTGGCATTGTTTTGACATAGTGAAGTCAAGAGCTCAGTTCCGATCTCATACTGGATGGCAATTGGTAATGCGTTAAGAACACAATCGCTAGGTCGTTGAAGATTCTAAAGGAACCACCTTTTAGCTCAATGTACCATTTGGCAGCAACCCCGATTAGGGATTTCTGGAAAAGACACAACTTCACACTATCATCCATCAATGAGTTGGATGAGCACCATAAGTGATAAATCATGATGTGGGTGGAGGGGTCTTCTCCTTGTTTTCTGTCAAACTTAGGAATGTCTAAGGGTAACTTGGATGACATAGGTGGCCATGATGGGTCATGGGAAATAGGGTCATTTTTCAACTGTGACAAATCCGACAAATCTAATGTTGCAAGAAAAGGAAATGGTGCAAATGGAGACTTGGAGGGAGGTAAAGTCTTTGTTTTCCCAGATGGACATTGCAGTCCCCCTATATTGGTGCTACTGGAGAGTTGGGAGGCTCATGAAGAGTGGGTACCTACTGATATGGTGGCATGTAGTGTACCCTTTTTCACTACCGAGGTTTTCTGACCTCTCCGTTACCATTCTATACATGAATGTTTACATAATTCATACAGACATTATAAGCACATGCATTTAAGAAAAATAATACATTTAACTCAGAGTAAAACATATGAATTACTGCTACATTCAATAAGCATTTAGCCTTATCATTTAATTCATATACACAACGGAAAACATGATACATAAAAAACACGGTCATGCACAAGATGATTAAAGCATAATTCAAATACTTATCTTTTAACAGCTGTAGAAATCACCAACCAAATGCAGGCCTTCCACGAACCTCCCAGCCTTAGACCACACTGTTCACCAGCTCAACAGTGGGTCACCCCCGAGATGGGACCGAGCTCCACCCCAAGGCAAGGAATCCTAGGCTAGGCTGAGGTTACAGGGAAGATATCACATACACAACCACCAGGAAGAAAGCTCTCCCAGGAATCTCCCTCGCTCACTGCCCACGGACCCTCATTCCCCACATGCCTGTTCCACCCCAGGAGAGTGCACCTTCTCTATCACCTAGACAGTCCTTCGGCTGCCAGTCTCCCTTACCTTGGGTTACAGGAATAGACCAGACCAGAATTCTCTAGGCTCTATGGCAGCTACAGGGTTCCTTCCAGGAGTTATCTTCTCCCTCTGCGCACTCTCTCACCTGGAGGAGCCGGTCATAGGCCAACAAGCCACACGTAGTCCAGTATTGCGTGGTCACAACAACCCACGGGGAACACAGACAAAGGCTTCCCCAAACCGGTTCAACAATCACACGATGATCTCACAGTGATGTTTTCGGAACAGAGCTCCACGCACAGGCTAGCTCAGCTTTTCTCGAACAACCAATGATTCTTCCACTCGGGTTCAACACAGGGTTCCGGTTCAGGAAATGTGCTCCCGGGTTTGCCAAGAACAGACACAGACTCGCCGCTCTAGACAGGGTGTATACGGTTTCTTTAGGACAACCACAGGCTTTTCGGCTTTCAGAGATGAACCAGGGTATTCTGGCAGATGGCGTACCGGTTCCACGCTCTGAGGTTCGGGTTCGAATGGAGAGAAGATCCCCTCCCACGGTTCATCTTGGCGATTATATTTGCATGCACTAGGGTTGACACTTGTCACCCTGGGAACTACATGCGTTCCACAACGTGCATCCCCTTTGCACGTTCCCTCCCTTTTCAGGAACTTAGGATAAACAGAAATGCACATGTCTTTTTTTTTTTAAATAATATTAAAATATTATTTCCCATGCTTAAGCCCCTAGGCTCATCACTCAGCCCCTTTCCCACCTTCCAGCCCCTAGTTCCTTGCCCAATCCGTGGACGCTCAGTCCCCCATCACTCTTTCATCGTGGTCGGTTTGCACCTGGTGGTTGTTTGTATTTTATTAAATATTTTGCATACATACAAGTAAAACAACAGGCTCCTGGCCTTCAAACACTTAGGCTTCCTGGCCTAACAACCACATAAGCCTTCCAGCTTATACAAAACTTGGCTCACCAGCCTATAGAACATATTTACAATTCATTGCATATATCATGTTCTGTAACAGGGCTCAGCCTTGGGGACACTACAATCCCCCTCCCCTTATTTTTTCACTGTCCTCAGTGCAACTTTACACGGCATCTGCATGCCCTTCAAAATTTTCAAAAAGATGCGGGTACTCTGCCCGCATAACCTCTTCATGCTCCCATCTCGCGTCTTCAGGACCGTAGCAGGTCCACTGTACCTTTACAAGCTCTATAGCTCGATTCTGGAGCTGTTTGCTTTTCCTGTCCACTTGCAGGACACTTTCTGGTTCCAACTGAATCATATTCCAATCGATTACATGATTAGCATCAGGTATATAGATTTCTTAAGTAATGAAATATGAGATACCT
>SNQJ01S0063321.1:20562-36913 GCA_010110895.2 Picea sitchensis
AATTGACAAAGTATGTATGCAAACCTCCACAATTAAATTTTAGTAGAGGAAAAAATATAGGTCACTCTTCAGTGCCACTCATAATTTAGCGCATGGACTTGATCCTCTGTCACTTCCTCAGTGCTCTGCCTTGCATTTCCTCCTCCAAGGGCCACTTGAATTTCTCCAACATACCATCCTCGTCGTTCTTGTAGCCATAATATGAACTGATGTCAATTCACTTGTAGATCACATGCCTACACCTCCTCTTCTTCGCCTCAAGGGGGATTATCAAATAGCTCTTTGGGGATGGAGTGGAATTTCATAGCCCCAAAATATCTGTAATGGGGCCCTTGTCTGTGGCACTGGAAAAATTGACTTCATTCATTTCCAAGTCCATCATCTTGACCCCTACTTTGGCATAATTAGGATTGTCAATCTCTATGGTCAGAGCTTCCTAGTGCCCCTTTTCCCTATTCAACAAGAAAGGACCCAAGTGGATTTCTTAATTATAAAATTGTGTGAGCCTCAAGATTGAACTAAGCTCCATATTGTATATTTAATAGAATTTAAGAAGAAAATTTGGAAAAACAACCAATTATCCATAGGTTTTGTCAACATGTATTTTCGCTAAATATTAAGCATTTCCTTGGCCTCGACCTACTCCTCCATGTGATCCTCACACGTGTACTTACTAATAAGTTCATCATGTTTCTTCTTCTCCACAACCATGTACTCAATCACTTTCTCATCCAGAAGGGGCATATGGAAAACAAACTCTCGCTCTCTATGTTGTTGGTTTCCCTTGTCCTAATCTCCCATTTCTTATGCGACATCCTCATCTTCCACAAATAGGACTGACTTAATGGAAATGACCTCACCACTCTTGATCTTCAACGTGGCCTCCCTCTAGATAAACGTGATCCTCTGCCACTCCCTCAGTTCTTTAGCATGCATCTCCTGCTCCACGGGTTGCTCAAATTTCTCGTCATCATTGTCACCATAATAACTGGAATCAATTCACTTGTGAATCCATACCTAGAACTCCTCTTCTTCACCTCACAGTACTTATAAAATAGCTCTTTGACATTGGGGAGGAATTTTCCAATCGCACTTGTACAATTGGTTGTTGGAATATTGTAACATGCCATACTCTAGTAATCAATTATACAAGTGTGACTGACAAACTAATCCCCGACATCAAAGAGATATTCAAGAATACCCTTGAGGCGAAGAAGAGGAGGTTTAGGTATGTGATCTACAAGTGAATTGACACCATTTTTTATGGCAATAGTGATGACGAGAATGGTATCATGGAGAAAGTTGAGGGGCTCACAGAGGAGGAGATGCAAGCTAAAGCGCTAAGGGAGTGGTGGATTATCAAGTCTATCTAGAGGGAGGCCAAGTTGAAGATCAAGAGTGGCGAGGTCATTTCCATTAAGTCGGTCCTATTTTTGGAAGATGAGGATGTGGTGGAAGAAACGGGAGAGAATGACAATGGAAACTAAGAATAGAGAGAGCGAGAGTTTGTTTCTCATGTTCCCCTTCTGGATGAGAAAGTGATCGAGCACATGGTTTTGGAGAAAAAGAAACATGATGAACTTCTTAGTAAGTACATGGGTGGGGATCTCAAGGAGGAGTAGGTTGAGGCCAAGGCAATTCTTAATATTTAGTGATAAGACATGCTGACAAAGCTTATGGATCATCAATTGTTTTTTCAAATGTGTTTCTTAACTGCTATTAAATATACAATATGGAGCTTAGGTCAATATTGAGGATGATGCAGTGTTATAATTAAGACATCCACCAGGGTCCTTTCTTGTTGAACAAGGCAAAGGGGCACTGGGAAGCTCTGATTGTAGAGCTTGGTAATCCTAATTATGCCAAAGTAGGGCCCAAGATGACGGACTTGGAAGGGAATGAAGTTGATGCCACGGGAAAGGGGTCCAATTACAGATACTTCGGGGCTAAGAAATTACTCCCCCTCCTCAAAGATCTATTTGATAAGCCCCCTCGATACGAAGAAGAGGAGGTGTAGGTATACAATCTACAAGCGAATTGAGGCTGGTTCATATTATGGCTACAAGAATGACGAGGACAGTATCTTGGATAAAGTCAAGCGTCCCATGGAGGAGGCGATGTGAAGCAAAGCAATGAGGAAGTGGCAGAGGATCAAGTCCATGCACTAAATTATGAGAGGGACCGAAGAGTGACCTATGTTTTTTCCGCCGTAAAGCAAAACCTCCACAAAATTTAACTGTGGTGATTTGCATATGTAGATTGTGATTTAAACTGTTTTTCTTCTGGCTGCTACTGTTATTGTTAATGATGATCCACTCAGCGTCATCAGTGTATATAATTCACATAAAACCCTTTTTAGAAACATATATATAGATAAAATGAATTTAAAATATAAAACACAAACAGATATAACTAATTTGTATGTATCAAAAACCGAAAATAGTTTCTTTTTGCAAAAAAAAAAGTGAATAAGTAAGCGATGCTCTTAATAAATGGATATGCTCTGCTTTCGATGCTCCTCATCATACATAAGACATCAAATAGACATTTTTTATATATAACACATTGATGTGTCATTGTTATTCAAGCACTGATATCTATTGCGGTGTGTTGTGATAAATAATGCACAGGTTAAGGGTTGGTGTTAAACCACGTGGTGCGTTGGGTTATATTAAATGCACCAACTCTATATGTTAGTTCATACATCATACACTTTTAACTGGTGCATTGTATTTTCATGATGCAATGTTAATGGGCGCATTTTACAATGCACACCAGAATGATAATTTTTAAACTATTTTTCTGGGTACAACTTACTTAATCGTCTTGGTGTGTTTCGTTTAAAGTAAAGCATTGACGCTTCATTTGAGATTTGTATGCGTTGATGTCAATGCATTTGTATTATAACACATTGGTGATGAGGCATCCCATAAAATGAACTAAGATGGTAAATTACTATATATTTTGCTAGTTGTTTTGTTGTACACATTGCCGATGTGTTTTATTTATTTGATGCATCGGGGAGGAAGTTTGTGTTTCAAAAACATGGTGGTGCATTTGATTAATAGAAGGCACTGATGCATTTATCTCAATTGGTTGACTTCCTAGCATCTTTTTGATGCTTACCATAAGACGCATTGCACTGCAAATTTGTGAAAATTTGGCCCGATGTTGTTCTCTTTATATCACCGTTGCGTTGTTTTGATCAATCTGCACCGACTAGTGAAATTGTTGAATATGAACTTGTGCAGAGTGATGTGTTAATATAAACACACTAGTGCTACCATGCTATTGGAACACTAGCGTTTTGTTTAATGGTGCATTTTTTTGTGGACATCACCGGTTACAGGGCGTCCACCTAAATGACACAACGAGTTGGTGTGAGGTGTTACCATTAGTGCACTGGCACCACTATGATAGTGGAGAATTTTTCTTTTGTTGCTTTGTGCATTGTAAATGTGAGTGCATCAGGAACGAGGCGTCCAGTGAGACATCTCGCTATGAAAATTTGGGAAATAATATCTCTGTGCATTTCTCAATATAGTTATGGTGTGTTTCATTAGAGTGATTTCACCGCTACATTAAATTGTATAAATCGTTATGTTAGAGGTGCAATTAGTTAAGTGAAGTGTATTGATACATAATGTTAAACAAAATCGGTGCAATTTAGTTGATGCATGTATTTTTTTATAAAGTATGGCGGTGTGTTTGAACATTGACTTATCGAGACGTTATTTTTCTGGTGTGCCCTAGTGCGGTCAGTTAAAATTGGTGCAATGTTAGGTTAAATTTTATATAGCATTGAGCTAGTGGTGTGGTTAGTGAAGTGTAATGGGACGGTGTGAGTATGAGCCAAGTTTGCTCCAGTGTCGGGGCATTCTGAACAACGCACAAATTTTTTCTTAGGTAATTTGTCGCAGTGCGCTATTTTGAACGACACCAGTGCAAACATATATGGATGCACCGAAAGTAGTGCTCATTGTGCAGTTAACAAAGTACGCACCAATGGTAGTGGGAAATATGTTTTTAACACAGTACACACCACTTCAGGGTGAGACGAACCGTTTAGGTGCACCACATAAAAGTTCTAATTTTAATTGGATGAAAATGCAAATAGGAAGGTAATAAATAATTTACTTGGTCTCTTCTATCTTGAAGAGGCATGGTTGCACAGTTGAGAGGAAGTGCAAATTCGTGGTAATTTCCAAAATTTGGAAATGTGTGGAATCCACCAATGGAGTTAGCCTAGTCAGTGTAAAGGACCAAAAATAGGGCGACTTAGGAAGAAAGGGGAGCATCAGTGTTGCTTGAGAGTTTGGAAGCACAATGAAAATCGATTTGGTAAAAAAAAATTAATTTACCCTAACGTGGTGCGCATTTTGAAAGAAAGACACACCGGGGTGTACCGTGCAACAACACTGATGGGATTTATTTGGTGCATATAATTTTATTATAAAGTATGGTGTTGTTGTTGAAACAGGGACATGTCGGTGTTGTATTTTTCATGAATGTCTCGGTGTGTACTGTTCAACGGAAACTGGCGTGATTTATTTGGTGCATGTAATTTTATTATAAAGTATGGTAGTGCTACTAGAACATGGATGCATTAGTACTTTATTGTCCATGAACTCATCGGTGCATAAATTCCCTAAAGGTGCATCGAGGAAAAAAACCTTCGCAAAAACTTATAGTCGCTCACCTCCGCTATGAATAGTGATGGTGCATTTGAACACTTAAGTCCCGGTGCGGTTTGTTTTAGGTGCACACCAGTGCATTTTTACCATAAAGGAACATAGAGAAAAAAAAAAACCTCCACAAAAATATTCGGTTGCCCGCCTCTGCTAACAACCTCCACTATAAACAACTACAAGAGGAATTTTTCAGGGAGGTTCTGTAAAAAACACCGCAAGGTGTTCTCCTTGTAGTGATGTAAATTTAGTGAGGAAATTGTCAAAATAATTAGGTGGTGCCAAACGATCATGAACTGTTGTATCACTTATTTTAGTATTTCCAGTCATGGCCACTTATCCATGTCCTTTTCTAGTAATTCAAGTCATGGATATTATGCTTTGTGGGTTTTGTGGTGAATCATTGAATGAAATTTTGTAATCATTCCATTAAGGAAGGAGGTTCTCAACCAATAGTGATTATTTATTATCTAGTGGCGGGGTTTATTTCAGAGCACCGACCCTATTCTTTGCTCATTGGCTCGCCATTACACTTGGCATTCCACAACTTCAGAGCTACCTTGCATTCTGACAATTCACTCCTTATACAGAGAAATCAAGCCCACTAATAGGCTAGCGTAATAATATCACCTATATGTGACAATCAAACCCGCTTAGTAATCCTTCCTATATGTGGTAATCAATCCTACATAGTAATCATGCTTATACATGACAATCAACCCAAATAGTAATCCATGTTAATTATAGTTTCTATTGACAAATTATGTTGAAGGAGTTCTTTTAAGGGGCAATATTTCTCACTTTTTCATCGTCTATAAATGGCATATCACAAACTACCATGTGTTCCTTTTCGACATTAGATTGAAAATACTGATGTGTACCTCTACTGCATCATTGGCTCCTCGTTTGTTGAGTCACTATGTATTCTTATTTAATTGACTAACAACCTAGAGAAGGAAAGGAGACCCTCTTTGTTGCAAGAATGGCCTAGACCCCTTTCTTCAATTGATCAAGAGGACAACCTATGGGATCCATGGGACTGCAACAACAACTTGTTCAATTCATGGGTACCCGTTTCTTGAATGTGGGATAACTTCGATTTTGGCAATACGTTGGACACTTCAACCTTATACTTCTCATGGGATGCACATGCCATTTCTCACACTAGACTTTCCTAGAAGGAGACCCCAAATCTCACGAACTCGGTGTCTTGTAACCTTTGAGTGTTACAATAACTTTGAGCATCTTGATAATATACAATACAAGATCAAGAAGTTGGTTTGTCTAGTATTGTTGTGAAACTCTCTTTTTTCCTAATTATTTCAATAATGGGGAATATAAGAATGTGGTCAAAAAAGGAAGAAGTAAAGTTGTTGTCAGTGAAGGCGAGTCCCTTTGTGATGAGTTGTGTCATTTCCTTGAGGGATTGAGGGAAGTTCTCATCGCTAAAAGTGATCTCCTCATGTTATTGAATCCAGCCTACGACCAAGTCCCTATCCTCAACCACTACAAGACACCCATTGCGTAGTTGCTTGTAATACTTAATAGATCAAGGGACACCCTTATAATACTTAATAGATCAAGGAATCCTCCTCCTCCTCCTCCTCCTCCTCCTCCTCCTCCAACAAGAGGGACCCAAGAGGGCAAAAAAATTAACTTGGAGGATTTGGTGTTGGTGCTCTTAGTCACGTGGTTTCTCAACTTTGAAGCATTGGCGGAGCTCAAGTTCCCTAGCTTGAAGCAATGTGGTTGGGTCTACAAATAGTTGGCTAAATTTCCTATCTTATCCCAATTTATTCTAAATAATCATCCTAGCCTGCGTGAATTGCATGGTGGTCATGGTGTAATAGGTAATCTAATAATGTAATGTATTTTCATTCACTAATTGAATATGATAGGTTCTTTTCTTGCATCACCGCTTTTGATAAATAACTTTAATCACATCCATTGGTGCTTACATATGGGATGTAATGAAAGCTCATTAAGAGGATGGCCATCAAAGACGGGTTTTTTTCTTATGTCAATCGTCGGTATCCTTTTATATTGTATGTCAATATACATTTTTATAAATAATAATAATAAATATTGAAAATTCAAATTATCGTAGTGGAAAACTTGAAAAACTAAAGTTTTTTTTAAAGGCAAGTTGTAAAAGATCAATATTCAATTATATAATTTTATAATATTTTTTTAATTAGTAAATTTGGAAAAAAATATTTTCTTAATAAGTAATATAGATTTTATATATTTAATTTCCTACCTTCAATTTTAAAAATATATAAATTATAAATTTCATATTCATCTCTTTTATTAAAAAAATGAAATTAAAATAATTTTACATAATTAATATACATTTTAGATGATAATAATAATAATAACAACAACAACAACAACAACAACAAAAATTATATTAAATATATATTTTTAATTATCTTTTTTTTTATGATGTAGTGAAAATGAAAGTATTTTGATCATTATCATTTTAATAAGTTAAGAGATTTAAATATTAGTTAATAAAATTATGTTATATGTTAGGATGGCTATAACAAGATAAAAGGAATTTTTATGCATCTTCTTTGTTTTATTTTATCAGTTTATATCCATCTTAACTTTGATAGATTTCTATCAACTCTATGTCTATTAGGACCGAGAAAGATCAAATTCCTTAAGGTGCAAACCTTTCCTCGAGTTTTTTCAATTTAAAAAAGTTTTCACCTCAAGGGACTTGATCCTTCTCCGAGCATGATAGATCTAGAGTTTAGATGGATCTACTATGGTTCTTTATATATATATATATATGCCACTTGTTAACTCAATGTAGAACACAAAAGGAGTTACACATCTTCCTGAGACCATTGAAATGTTTTAACAATAAGATATTTTTATTTTCACTTGTTATCTATATATATATATATATATTACTTAAGATGAACATTGAAATATTTTATTTATGGATGACATTAAATTTTTTTTAACAACCACGTGTCAACTCCATGTTGAGCATGGGAGGAGATACACATCTCCTTCATACTAGATTGTAGAAAGCATATCTCTCACTTGTGCATCATTTGTCAATGGCATATCATAAACTGTCATTTGTTCCTTGTCAATATCATATTGCAAACAATGATGTATGTCTCCTCCATTGCTAGCTCTTTGCCCCCTTAATCACTATGTCTTCTTATTTAACTGACTAACAACCCGAATTAGGGATGGTGACCCTCTCTACTACAAAGAATTCCCTTGACCCTTTCTTCAGTGGATCAAGAGGCGACATCTCATGGAATCCATGGGACTGCAACAACAACTTGTTCGATTCATGCATACCATTTCTTGAATTTGTGATAACTTCAATTTTGGCAACAATACGCTCAACACCCCAACCTTTTTCTTCTCATGGGATGCATAGGCTATTGCTAACACCAGGGTTTCATAGGAGACCTTGAAGCTCACATTTTCACCATGGATTTGTCCAGTAAATTACGCTTTATTTTTTATTTTTTTCCCTACTTTTCAATATGTAGTTGATCAATTAAATAACTAGTTGTGTAACTGAATGTATGTTTATAGGGTTGAAGAAGGAATAATTGAATATCAAATTGGTGGAAAAGGAAATCCCATAATAAGCAAAGAAATTCACAAAGAAGATATGCATGACACTGACCAATGACATCGAGTGGAATGGTCTGGAAGATGATTCATGAGGAAATTATGGTTTCCAGAACTGTTATAGCCTTAATCTCCACTCTACGGGTTAGAGAAGAATCCATTAGTGGATAGAATCATTAATGAAACTTTTTCCTGAGGTTTGACCCTTTCTAGAGCATTTTTGGAGGGTCTCGTGTGACACCTGGCATGCAACAAGTGAGGCCTCGCTAAACACTAGTATCCCGTCCTACAAGGCATTGCCAAACTTCTAGAATTGAAGAGTTACGAGGTGATAGGAAAAGGATGAGTTGGATATTCATGTCAAAGGCCTAGGAACTCACATCATTCAAGTCTCTAGTGGCCTCTAGAAGATCTTGAAGCCTCTCCCAATACTCCTCCAAGATCTATATAACAAAGGAAAACCTTGGGAAAGAGGAGGAAGAATTCAATAGCAAGGTTATTCTGCCAAACTGCAGAATTATTCAGGCAGAATTCATCGGATCCTAGCATGACCAAAGAGTTGTAAGGAGAAGCAAGGAGAAAGGATATTGAAGGGGCCTACATCAACACTTGAGGCATGTTATATTGATGTAAGTTCTTATTTGCAATCAATAGATTATTTGGTTTCCCCCCTTTGAATATTTTTCAATTGATGTATAAATGTTTAGATCTGATCTTGTAGATTATAGATCAGATTATATTCAAGCTAGATCTAGGATCCTAACATTGGGAAGCAAGTAGAGTGGTTTTGTATTTTCTTTGGTGTGGAAGAATTAGGTTGTATAGGGTGGAGCTGGAACTTCAGAACTGAAACAACCAGGAGACACTAAGGACAACCTTCAAGAAAAGGTAAGCCATCTCCCTAGCTCTGTGTATGTGATTCTATTGCTTGTTTCTAGGAATCTAATAGGAATTCTACCCCATCCTATTTAGGATAACTAGGATTATCCTAGGGAGATATTACTTATCTATTCAGTGAGATCACTGTGAGCATTTTACCCATAGCAAATTGGCAACTTCGTTGGGGAAGAAATCCATTCTATTTGAATCTTGTTGCCCTACTTTGTCTTTGTTTTGTGGTGTGAGTCTTGTTGTCTTCCACTAAGTGTTTCAAGGCTCAGATCTAGTAGATCTGAGAGATCGGGTTCAAATATGAAGATCTGCAACTTTTCCCTTTCTCTCAAAAAACCAAAATTTTGACAGGCCTCACATGTTGCACTTCTTCTGTTCCGTGAGGCTCCCTCACGTGTTGCTTCGTTTGTGTCCCGTGAGGCCCTATCAGATATACAGTTTGCAAAACTCATCCCAAGAGTGTCTAGTTTGAGACCTCCTCTAAATTTTTACAGTTCTACAATAGTTAGTCTGAGTGTCTTGGTATCCCTGCTACAGAAATAGGCTTGTCACATTGATCATTTTTCAGCTTGTTATTGACTATATTTGTGTGAAAGGATTTGCTTTGTTTGGATAGTATTCTTTTGTTGTTTGAACTTTCTAGAGAATTTTAACTCATAATTCAACAAATATGAAGTGATCTAGGAGCTTATGTCATTGGTTGCATGTTCATTTTCATATGACTTTTGTTCATCACTAGATCTGCCCTCCTAAGCAAGTTTTTGGGTGTGAACCTTGTCATGACATTAGAGCAAGTTGATCTAGCCTTGTTCCTCATATCCTACAATCATTTTTTTTGTTGTTTTGTTTTGTTCTTGTTTGCATTAGTCTCTCTTGTTGAGGTCAAGATGGTCCTATATTGCAAATTGGAAAAAAACTTCGAAAATTTTCAAAAGATCTCTTGCATGCTTAGTTTGCTTTTGAAGCATTAGTGTTGTGAGTGTGATAAATGTATTTGTTGGTCTTGGATCTATTGTGTCTAATTTTTTGATTGGTTATTTTAGGATTGTTTCTGAGTGTTGAAAAATAAAAGGAAAAATATATATCCCTCACATAGCTAGCCTTCATCGAATTGAAATATTTTGCACTTGCATGCTTTCACTGCTTGGTTGGGTCAAGAGTCCTCACATCATACAAAGTTTCATGCATTACCTTTGGACCTAAGAAACAACCTTAAAAATAAGTGCTTAATCTAAAATCAATTAGACTTTTTCTCTTGATAGTAAACCAACATTAGACAGGCTTAGGGCCTTGGGTTAGGATTGGAGAGTAAACTCTCCAAGGCCACAAAAACTCAACCTAGAATTCATCAACGAGTGTTAAATCCATTCTTGCAACCAATGTGTCAAGAAGCTCCACTAACACAGGAGTCAAACACGAGGTTGCATCAGGGAAAGTAGGGAGATTACCCCTCTCTGCTTTTTTTGGTGTTTGCAGTACCTCTTTGATCATTACATATACGGGGGTTCTATTGGTTAACTCCTTCAGAGTTTTAGGCTTAGCTACCCTACCCTTACATGTGGTCAGACTTATTATTTCTCACCCGACAATTGATTGTTAGGTTGTAGCCTTAGTGACCTTTCCTAGGGATCCACATAGGTGACTGTAGGTGGGACGTGCATGTAGTACCTAGGGCAGAATTTTGTTCACGGTCTTAGTTCACCCAGAGGATGCCTACCTTAATAAAGGGTACTTTCACTATTCAGGGTTGTTTCACATCAATCATTGTAACTCCTCCTCACACATTCACTGGTCATTCTTGTGGGGAATTCATCTCCTCCACCAAATTGATTTTCGGAAGGCCTCTGAGCCAATTGGTTTACTTGTTGTTACCTAGATTTGATTAGGGTTGTGATTTTTGAGTCCGAGTCTAAGTCGGCCATAGGTTGATTTTTGCTTAGAAGGTAACATAAATTTATTCACCATGGTTGAATCACTACATCAGTCCCATTGACTACGAGGACTTGATCCTAGTACATCGATGCAACCTCCTCTAAAGAAATGTATAACAAGTGATAAGGACCTTAAAGGGTCTTACCTTTGGTTTGAAGAAACTGGTTTAGTCGAAGTAGAAGTGGTCGATGAACGTCCTATGTGGAATTTTAATCCTTCTTTGAATGAACCAGACACCCCTTTACTAGTCCAAGTAAGGGAAATTTTTAGTGAGCCTTTTTATTTGTTCACTCGTCCTCCCACCATGTCAGGACCAAGTGTCTTTTCTAGTGTAGCTAAGATTACAATCCCATCCCCACATGGGATAGGGGGCAATTCCCATGGGGGAATCCCAACAATGTCCTCATTGCCCCCTCTTAGATCCATTAGACCTACACCATCCACTATTTTTGTTTTTGGTTCCTCCATATGGGGGAAGTCATCCATTTCATCTCTATCCATTAGCATACCTAGCATCCCTACTCCCATCCCTTCCACTTAAATTCCCACTTCTGTATTATTTTATGGTGGGGGGCGAACCTTGGTTTCAGCATGGGGAGTGGAACTCGTTCCACCTCCACCAATGTAATGAGAGGCTCGGCATCATCAGGTGCGAGTGTACCTTTTCGATGCAGTATTCCTAGTGGTTTCAGGGTTGTCCCTATTTAGTTTAGGGGAGTATTACATTTGGAGGTTTTAACTTTTCTTGGGTTAGCACACCTTTCCTTGGGGAAATTTTTTCATCATGGGGAGGTTTTCCTTTTGTATCCACATTCGGTCCTGGGGGTTTCTTCCCTAGAACTAGCTTTGGGAACATCTTTCCTAGAGGGTCCACATTTCACCCTAGGGGTAACCCCCTTGGGGGAATTTTTTGTTTTGGAAGTAGTCGTGTTCCTGGAGGTGCCATGTAGTGTCCCCAAGGCTGAGCCCCATTACAGAACATGATATATGCAATGAATTGTAAATATGTTCTATAGGTTGGTGAGCCAAGTTTTGTATAAGCTGGAAGGCTTATGTGGTTGTTAGGCTAGGAAGCCTAAGTGTTTGAAGGCTAGGAGCTTGTTGTTGTACTTGTATGTATGCAGAATATTTAATAAAACATAAACAACCGCCAGGTGCAGACCGACCATGATGAAAGAGTGATGGGGGACTGAGCATCCACAGAGTGGGCAAGGAACTAGGGGCTAGAAGGTGGGAAAGGGGCTGAGTGATGAGCCTAGGGGCTTAAGCCTGGGAAATAATATTTTAATATTATTTTTAAAAAAAGGGACATGTGCATTTCTGTTTATCCTAAGTTCCTGGCAAGGGAGGGAATGTGCAAAGGGGATGCATGTTGTGGAACGCATGCAGTTCCCAGGGTGACAAGTTTCAACCCTGGTGCATGAAAATATAATCGCCAAGATGAATCGTGGTAGGGGATCTTCTCTCCATTCGAACCCGAACCTCGGAGCGTGGAACCGGTACGCCATCTGCCAGAATACCCGGGTTCATCTCTGAAATCCGAAAAGCATGTGGTTGTCCTGAAGAAACCGTATACACCCTGTCCAAAGCAGTGAGTCTGTGTCTGTTCTTGGCAAACCCGGGAGCGCATTTCCTGAACCAGAACCCTGTGTTGAACCCGAGTGGAAGAATCCTTGGTTGTTCGGGAAAAGCCGAGCTAGACTGTGCGTGGAGCCCTGTTCCGAAAACATCACCGTGAGATCATCCTGTGATTGCTGAACCAGTTTGGGGAAGCCTTTGTCTATGTTCCCTGTGGGTTATTGTGACCACGCAGTACTGGACTACATGTGTCTTGTTGGCCTGTGAGCGTCTCCTCCAGGTGAGAGAGTGCACAGAGGGAGAAGAGAACTCATGGAAGGAACCCTGTAGCTGCCATAGAGCCCAGAGACTTCCAGTCCGGTCTGTTCCTGTAACCCAAGGTAAGGGAGACTGGCAGTCGAAGGACTGTCTAGGTGACAGAGAAGGTGCACTCTTCTAGGGTGGAACAAGCATGTGGGGAATGAGGTTCTGTGGGCAGCGAGCGAGGGAGATTCCTAGGAGAGATTTCTTCCTGGTGGTTGTGTATGTGCTATCTTCCCTGTAACCTCAGCCTAGCCTAGGATTCCTTTCCTTGGGGTGGAGCTCGGTCCCAGCTCAGGGGTGACCCACTGTTGAGCTGATGAACAGTGTGGTCTAAGGCTGGAAGGTTCGTGGAAGGCCTGCATTTGGTTGGTGATTTCTACAGCTGTTAAAAGATAAGTATTTGAATTATGCTTTAATCATCTTGTGCATGACCGTGTTGTTTATGTATCATATTTTCCGCTGTGTATATGAATTAAATGATAAGGCTAAATGCTTGTTGAATGTAGCAGTAATTCATATGTTTTACTCTGAGTTAAATGTATTATTTTGCTTAAATGCATGTGCTTATAATGTCTATACGAATTATGTAAACATTCATGTATAGAATGGTAACGGAGAGGTCAAAAAACCTCGGTAGTGAAAAATGGTACACTACAAAGTGGTATTAGAGTGAAGGTTTCGACACTGAGCCTAGATGGGCTAGTGGAGCAATCTTTGGACCAAGAATGCAAGGGAAATTGGGTCTGGAAGGCCAATTTCAGACCCTGGTTTGCTCCAAAGTGTCAAGGAGTTGCTAGACGAGTTTTTAAGTTCAGGAGGTATAGCGGCGTTATGAGACCGCAGCCAGTGTGGCATAAGTCCACAGGGAGAGATTCTGCGAGTAGAGAGAAGAGGAGAGAAGGAGTTCAGACTCTGTTAAAGTCTGAGCTCAGGAACACCTTTGTAAAGAGGCATTTTATTAATACAAACAGAAGTCGTTTTACCTGCATGTATTTCTGTGTTGAATGAATGTCTTGGTGTGTTCTATTTTATGCTGTGAATTTATGTTGTAGATGTAGTTGTGCATTTGCAGGAGTTGATTTGGTTTCAGGCTTGAGAGGTATTTGAGGCTTCATACCATGAGGGTGTGACAGAACACTGTGGGTTCTGATAACCATGCATAGAAGTTGCATATCTGAACTCTGCGGATTCAAACAAAGACGTGTCAGGTGGGCACACAGCTGAAATCAACAACTCAAAGGGAGAAGACCTTGAGGTTGCTAAACACCTCAGGAGAGAAGGCTACGTATGAGAAACACAGTTGCAGACAGAATCTCTAAGAAGTTCTGTGAAGCTCTACCAGGTGGGCATTGAGCCAGTGCAAGGAGTGCACGGAGGAAGGAAATCTGTTGTGAGTTCAAAAGAAACAGAATCACTGAGGATTCTGTGAGAACTTTGCCAGGTGGGCATTGAGAAGGTGCATAGAGGCACGGGATAAAAGAGACAGAACCATTGGGTGTTCTGGGAGAAGATACTCCGTCGGGAGGGCGTCGAGTCAGTGTGCAATCAGGCACAGAAGTGAAGAGAACTCTCTTGAGTTCTGCCATTTGAAAGAAGAGTCCACTAAGGGACCTTTACTGGGTTGTTGAATACCCAGAAGTCTCAGCAAGGAGGTTTCTTGAGCAAACAGAGAGCCAGGAAGGCATCTGAACATTCTCCATCTGTGGGAGGAGAGAGGTCAAATCCCTTAGGGGTCTGAGTGTTAGCCAAAGCTCAGAAGAGGTAGCACTTTGGTGCGTAAAGACACTCCAGAGGCGCAAGAGTCATAGAATCTTTTGAGGGTTCAAAAAGAGAAGCAAAGCTCAAGAAGGACAACGTTTCACACGCGTTGCAAGGCTCGAAGTTGAGGGACTCGCAGGGAGAAACGAAGCAAAGGTCGAGGCCTTTGGAACCTTGGAAATTCTCCAAAGGTAGGAAGAAAATGTAAGAATCTCAGGAGGAGCAGCGACAGTCATTCGATCGACAAGAGAGAAGATCTGGACCGTTGAGGAATCTACGTCCAGGAGGAGCTAAAGAGAAGCCTACAGAAGGAGGAGGCTGACAGCCGTCAGATCTCACTCGAAAATCCCGTTAGCCGTTGGATCGGGAGGAGTCACACAGAGTTTAGTCTCTGGAGGAGGAGCGCGCAGGAGAAAATGATATGAGCCGTCAGATCTTAGATCATAGTCCTGAAAGCCGTTAGATCGACAGAAACCACTAGGGAGATAAGCCTCGAGAGCGAGGGGAGAAGTCCCGACAGCCATCGCGGAATCGACCATCGGGAAATCGGCATTCCCGTGGACAAGGCATCGGGGAAATCCACAATGGAAACCCCGACATGGAATCTGGACCCTCCATCTGAGGAGAGGCACGTGTCACGCGATCGTTCATTCCAGAGATCCGAGACACCAGGCATCAGGACTTGCAGGTCTCGAAATGGAGAAAAGATCTTAACCGTTTGTTTTGAGGACGCGTGTCAGAGGATCCCGAGGAGTCGAGGTTTGGCATATCGGAGTTTTTGAGTACACAGAACTCTTGTCACTCGGAATCGTGATCCGTGATTTACTGACAAGATCGGGATCGTCCATTCGTTGTGGATGCGTGGCAGTAATCCAGACAATCGGGAAAGTCCCGATAGAAGAGTCATCCATCGGAAATCGAGATTCGGGAAATCAGAAATCGTGGGGACAAGGAGTCAATGCGTTGTGAAACTCCGAACCCCGAAACCCCGATGAGCAGTTTGATTACGGTCACAAGGTAGAGGTCACATGGAACTGGGCTTAACCACGAAGGGTTAAAGAAAAAGGCGCATCGGCATATCAGGAATCGGGATATCGGAGATCCCGAGAGCAAAGGTTTCGTGCATTGGAAAATCACAATACGTGATTTCCCGATAAGGCCTAGGCGTGTGGGGCCACACCGACTGTCAGGAGGACAGGTGGCAGATTTTAGTGACAGGCGAAAGGACCATTGACAGGTCAACGACCGGGACCCATCAGAGGATCGGGAATCGGAGAATCGCGAGTCAGAAGGGTGCGTGCACATTGACGTCGCAAATCCCGAAACCCCGATGGATAGCTAGATGGTTGCGGTCATATGGTACGTGGTCACATGGACCATGGTATAGTCGGGAAGGGCTAGAGCTGAGCCAAAAGGGCTAGTGCGTGAAGGAGCGCATCGGGGATCAGAGAATAACGAGTCCCGGGGACTTGTGCATCGTGACATTGAAAACGCCGAAACTCCGATGGAGAGTATGACTGAGGTCATATGGTAGCGGTCACATGGACCAGGGCCTAGCCAGGAGGGCTAGCATACAAAGAACGCATCGGGTT
>SNQJ01S0063322.1:6887-25972 GCA_010110895.2 Picea sitchensis
CTGGTTATGTATGAACTCTTGAGACTTCTTGCCTTATGAATGTCAGTTTCTTTCATGTCTTTGTTCAAACTGTGTTAGAGCTGCTCAGAATTGGAGAATCCAGTCGAGTTGCAACTGTTATAGGATGATGTAGAATTTGATCATTGTGACAGTCGCATTGCCTCTAATCAGTCCTTGTGACTTTCCTAACGCTGAATGACTTGGAATTGGAGAATCCAGTCAAGTCCCTTCTTCAGTATCTCGAAACCCTAAACCAAAGGATCTCGCTTTCAGATTTTTTCTTCTACAAATTACCGAAAGCCTGTCGCCCGAAGTAGTTTGTTCACTCTTATTATCAAATCTTCCACCTATTCACCTTTTAATCAACCCACTGATTGAAGTTAGATCAAGACCTCCTTTGTTTCATACATTCTGGACCCAGTCTCTGAGTTAGAGTGACATTTCCCTGAGTCTTTGTCCATTTGATCACCCATAAAAAACCACTGTGACATAAAACTGATGGGCGTCGGGCTCTGCTCCTGCTAGCAATCGAGGAGTGACTTCCAACACCAACACAAGTTAAATATGAGTTGGCAGTTGTTGGAGAGGTCATTTAGGATTCTGAGTTGGTGAGGATAGCCTTAAATGGCTTCACCAAAGATTGGGAAGTCTTCGTGAAGTGCGTGGTGGTTCGTGAACATCTACCAAATTGGAGCAGATTGTGGGATGATTTCACTCAGGAGTAGATCCGAAAAATATCTCAGAGAAGTGATCAGAAGATAGACAAAGCTGATGAGAATGTTTCTCTTGTGGCAAAGAGCAAGAAGAAAGGAAGTTTTGGAAGGGACTTGAGTAAAGTCAGATGCTTTTGTTGTAACCAGTTGGCACACCTTGCCTCTCATTATCTTGAGAGGAAGAAGAAGAAGGAGTTAGAGGGGACTGAGACAACTGCTACAACAACCATAGAGCACTTTGCTTCAAAGTTCGATAGTGAATTTTCTTTGGTTACCCTAGTTTCCAGTGTCAACAACGGAGGATTCGGAGGTGATGTCAGATGGATTGTGGATAGCGGAGCCTCTAACCACATGACAGGAATCTGGCGAGTATTCCCAGACTTCACAGAGATTGGTCCTGGCCGACAGGTGGTAAATGAAGGTGGTATGGCAAGAGTTGTACGTGGAATTGGGAATGTCAGATTCCAACTCGAGTTTGGGGGACTCTTGGATATTGATGGATTTCTCTTTGTTCCAAGGTTGAGTGTTAAATTTCTCTCAGTATCAGCCTTGGAGGATGTAGGATATTGCGTATTGTTCAAGAGGGAACATGTTTTTATCTACAGAGAGGGAGTGGACCCGATAGAGCTACAACTGATCAGTAACCGGGTGAATAGGTTGTATATATTGAAAGGACAGCCTTTGATGTATGATTCAGTGTTGGATGAGGAGCGTGAGGAGGCTTTTGAGATTACGGTGGCACCAGGGTATTAGTCTTGCATTCCGAGAGAAGAGAGCGAGTCTCTTTTGAGCACTGGCAGAAGGCTCGGCCAGGTTGATCGAACCGATGCTCAAGATGAAGTGAGCTCAGGGTTTCGAGAGGTTGCCAGGAGAAGATCTTCTAGTTCATGTTTTGTTCAGGTGTTACGGATGGCTCTAGTTTCAGAGGGAGCTCCTACAGAGCACAGTGTGATGGGACTAGATGATGGAGATGGAAGCGAGTACATCCCTCGTTAAGAGGGAGTGTTGAAATGTAACAAGGGATGTCCTCATTCATGTTTTTTTGTTTTGTCATGGGGGGGGACATAAAGTCATATTTCCTAGGCATGTTTTATTTGTAAAGTGACATTTTAAATAAAGTGCTTTTATAAAGTGAATGTACTTTATAACTTAAAGTGATTTTAAGTTGTGGGACCCAAAAAGTATTTAATGAGCATTTATTACTTATTTTGTAATTAATGAGGAGCATTAAATATGAGCCCTCAGATTAGACTTATGATAGCCATTAGATTGAGTTGGTTATGTAAGTTAGGTTTTCTTAGGAAAAGAGAAGAGTATGTATACATGCTTAGGGATATGAGAAGAACACACTGGAGAAGGACACACCAGAGAAGACGAGAGGAGTTGAGTTGAGAGATTGCTTGAGAGAGGAAAGTGAGCATCAAGAAGGGCATGATTCCCAAGAGAGCTAGGGAAAAAATCCCAAGGAGGCATTTTCTGTTTTGATTTGCTACAGTGATATTTGTTGGGACAGGCCATATTGTACGAATCCATACAGGCTATACAGCAACATTCTTGAGGCACGAAAACTGAGGCAAGCTTGGGCACAGTTTTTGAGGTATCCCTTGAAGAATTTTCTGAAGGAGGACGGTTGTACAGAAGGCAAGGTACAACTACATGTTGTGGCACTAATTTCAAGGTGCCAACTTTCAGCAAATTCGTACAGTTGTACGAACTGTGGCATGGTTTTCAGGAAAATTTTGTGGGGGACAGTTTTTGTGTTGTAAGAGGTATTTCTCTTGGCTGAAAAGTGTTATTGATTTTGTTCTAAACTTTCCTGAAGCATAATAATAATATCTCTCTCTCTCATTGGGTTTCCCCACATTGGGGTTTTCCCTGGCATTTGCCTAAATTTATGTGAGTTATGGGTTGTTGTCCATTGTGTATTTTCGTTGCATATTTTTCTTAGCAATGTGTATTTCTACTTATGGAAATTTATGAATGTGGGTATGCATTTCTGAAATTTATGAAGATAGTTATCTCTAGGTTGCTAAGTGTTTGACAAAATGTGTGAATGAAATATTTCTGATTTTGTCATTAAAAATCTACATGGTAACAGAGCTTGGGCTCTGAGTGACAGTGGGCAGTGTGATATTTGGGCAAAAGGGTGTGATTGTTTTCCTTGAGTTGTGATAGGGAATATGGCTGCAAGCATTATATATGAGGATCGTTTGGAGGGCATTTCCAACTACTTGCAGTGGAAGGTTCGTTTGTCAGTCATTCTCAAGAAGAACAAGATCTATAGCTATGTCAAATTTGTTGTAGCAGCTCCTGCAGCAGATCATGTTTCTTTGGACTTGCATGAGGTCAAGGAAGCCAAAGCTCAGAGGATTATTTTGGATGGGGTGAAGGATCACCTTATTCCACACTTGGCTGAGAAAAAGTCTGCCAAGGAGATGTGGGATGCACTTAAAAAATTGTTCGAGGCGAAGAACGAGAACCGGAAGATGGCCTTGAAGGCTAAGTTGCATGATACCAAGATGGGTAAGGAGGAGAGTGTCTCTTCTTATATTACCTAGGTGGCTCAAGTTAAATATGAGTTGGCAGCTGTTGGAGAGGTCATTTCGGATTCCGAGTTGGTGAGGATAGCCTTAAATGGATTCACCAAAGATTGGGAAGTCTTCGTGAAGTGCATGGTGGGTCGTGAACATCTACTAGATTGGAGCAGACTGTGGGATGATTTCACTCAGGAGGAGATCCGAGAAAGATCTCAGAGCAGTGATCAAAAGACAGACGGAGTTGATGAGAATGTTGCTCTTGTGGCAAAGAGCAAGAAGAAAGGAAGTTTCGGAAGGGACTTGAGTAAAGTTATATGCTTTTGTTGTAACCAGTTGGGGCACCTTGCCTCTATTTTTCCTGAGAGGAAGAAGAAGAAGAAGGAGTCAGAGGGGCCTGAGACAGCTGCTACAATAGCCATAGAGGACTTTGCTTCAAAGTTCGATAGTGAATTTTCTTTGGTTACCCTAGTTTCTAGTGTTGGCAGCAGAGGATTCAGAGGTGATGTCAAATGGATTGTGGATAGAGGAGCCTCTAACCACATGAAGGGAATCTGGCGAGTATTCCCAGACTTCACAGAGATTGGTCCTGGCCGACAGGTGGTAAATGAAGGTGGTATGGCGAGAGTTGTACGTAGAGTTGGGAATGTCAGATTCCAACTCGAGTTTGGGGGACTCTTGGAGATTGATGGAGTTCTCTTTGTTCCAAGGTTGAGTGTTAACTTTCTCTCAGTCTCAGCCTTGGAGGATGTAGGATATTGCGTATTGGTCAAGAGGGAACATGTCTTTATCTACAGAGAGGGAGTGGACCCGGTAGAGATACAACTGATCGGTAACCGGGTGAATAGGTTGTATATATTGAGAGGACAACCTTTGATGTATGATTCAGCGTCGGATGAGGAGTGTGAGGAGGCTTCTGAGATTGTGGTGGCTCCAAGGTATTAGTATTGCATTCTGAGATAAGAGAGCGAGTCTCTTCTGAGAACTGGCAGAAGACTCGGCCAGGTTGATCGAACCGATGCTCAAGATGAAGTGAGCTCAGGGTTCCGAGAGGTTTCCAGAAGAAGATCTTCTAGTTCGAGTTATGTGCAGGTGTTACGAATGGATCTAGGTTTAGAGGGAGCTCCTACAGAGCACAATGTGATGGGACCAGATGATGAAGATGGCAGCGAGTACATCCCTTGTTAAGAGGGAGTGTTGAAATGTAACAAGGGATGTCCTCATTCATGTTTTTGTGCTTTGTCATGGGGGGGACATAAAGTCATATTTCCTAGACATGTTTTATTTGTAAAGTGACATTTTAAATAAAGTGCTTTTATAAAGTGAATGCACTTTATAACTTAAAGATATTTTAAGTTGTGGGACCCAAAAAGTATTTAATGAGCATTTATTACTTATTTTGTAATTAATGAGGAGCATTAAATATGAGCCCTCAGATTAGACTTATGATAGCCATTATATTGAGTTGGTTATGTAAGTTAGGGTTTCTTGGGAAAAGAGAAGAGTACATATACATGCTTAGGGATATGAGAAGAACACACCGGAGAAGACGAGAGGAGTTGAGTTGAGAGATTCCCAAGAGAGCTAGGGAAAACATCCCAAGGAGGCATTTTCTATTTTGATTTGCTGCAGTGATATTTGTTGGGGCATGCCGTACTATACGGATCCGTATAGGTCGTACAATAGCATTCTTGAGGCACAAAAACCGAGGCAAGCTTGGGCATGGTTTTCGAGGCAGCCCTTGAAGAATTTTCTTAAGGAGGACAGCCATACATAAGGAAAGGTATAGCTTCCTGTTGTGGCACTAATTTCAAGGTGCCAACTTTCAACAAATCCGTACATTTGTATGGACTATGGCACGGATTTCAAGACAGTTTTGTGGGGGACAGTTTTTGTGTTGTAAGAGGTATTTCTCTTGGCTGAAAAGTGTTATTGATGTTGTTCTAAACTTTCCTGAAGCATAATAATAATATCTCTCTCTCTCTCATTGGGTTTCCCCACATTGGGGTTTTCCCTGGCATTTGCCTAAATATATGTGAGTTATGGGTTGTTGTCCATTGTGTATTTTCGCTGCATATTTTTCTTAGCAATGTGTATTTTTGCTTATGGAAATTTCTGAATGTGGGTATGCATTTCTGAAATTTATGAAGACAGATATCTCTAGTTTGCTAAGTGTTTGACGAAATGTGTGAATGCAATATTTATGATTTTGTCATTAAAAATCTACAGATTCTCAGGTATTTGAGAGGTACTTCTACTCATGAATTATGTTTTGGAGGTTCAGACATTGTTCTACAGGGATATTTTGATTCATATATGGCAGGTGATAAACATAGTTGGAGGGGCACAACAAGGTATGTTTTTACTGTAGGTGGAACAACAATAAGTTGTATTTCAAAACTACAAAAGGTTGTTTCACTTTTAACAACAAAAGAAGAGTATGTTTATGATACAATGGCTAGTAAAGAAATGATTTGATTACAGAGGTTTATGGAGGAATTGGGAAAGGAGCAGGACAATAGCAGTTTGTAGTGTGACAGTGAGAGTGTCATTCATCTTGCAAAGAACTCAACCTTCCATTATAAGAATAATCATATAAATCTTAGGTACCATTTCATATGATCCGTCTTGGAAGATGGACATTTGAAGTTGGAAAAGATACATACTAGCCAGAATCGTGCAGACATGTTAAAAAAGAGAGTAACCAAGGAGAAACTGAGTTCCTACTCAGTTTCAATTGGTCTTCAAGCATGAAGGTGAAGATGAGAAATTCTCCAGGTCCAAGGTGGAGTATAATCCAACAGGTACAACAACAATGGAGTTGTTGTGATCAGTCTCCAAGTGGGAGATTGTTGGTTGTGGAGCCTGATTATCTTCCTGATTCAGAGGTTTATTTCAGTTGTTCTTGGACCCCATTCCCTAACGGGGTGTGGGGGGGATTTCAACTATCATGAGGGGGTTCTAGGGGGGAGACGACAATTTTTGTAGCCCCTCCCCGGCGGGGGATTCGGGGGCAATGCCCCTGAAGTGAAATATTTGGAAAAATTGCCTTGTAAAATATTGTAATTTCATAGTCACTTTGGACCGTTCATTATAAGGTCGCAGATCTAACAATAGAAGTTATGTTAGTGTTTTTTTCCCTAGAAGGAAACCTTCTTTTATGAGGGAATTGTATTGCGGTTGTGTATGATTGTGATTATTGTATTCCGAGAGAGGAGACTATGAGAGAAATAAAAGGAAGTTATAACAGGTGTGTTGAAGGTTGTATTCCTTCGTTTTGTTGGATAATAAAAAGGAAGATCCTAGAAATTTATTTGGTGGGCATAGCCCACACTGGGTGAACCACATATATCTGTGTCTCTAATGTATTGTGTATCTTTTGTGTTTTATTCCTGCATTTGTTTTATTTTATTGCTCCACGATCCTATTTTTCTAACAGTTGGAGTGTCATAGCTATAGTGCAATCATCATAACAACAACACTCCCAATCACATCCATCCTCAATGCTTAGTACCTATGGAGATAACTATTTGAAGTTTATATAAGGAACAAAAAACATGGTTTGTCACAAGTATTTTCATTGGACATTCTACTCATAGGTTTGGTGAAAATTTGTTTTGCCACATATATTGGTATCCAAAGCTTTGTAGGTGTCCCCTTTACATATATTGTATTCATTTATTCCTCCAAATAACATTCACCATGGTATATTCAATTTATGAAAGGTTGGTTATAGATATAGTGTTATTATCTCTTTATCCATTATTTTTCTCGAATAGTGGGTTTTCTTTGTTTTGTAGCAAGGGGATGTTATTTGGGTCTACACATGCACATGTTCAAATACATCTATATTTGGGTTTGTTTCCCCTCTCACCTTGTTGAATTTCTTAGTGGAAAAATACCTTCATCATATTTGGTTTTCCATTAGCACCCTTGTGCACTAGAAGGTGGGGGTTAAGGGTACTCCTTTCACCACGCCGAGTTAGGCATTCATTATTTCCTACTTTCTCATACATGTGGGGGGAAAGGGGGTGGGGATATGTTACAAGTCGTGGGCACATGGGTTATTTGGTTATTATGCATTTTTTTCCTTTATTATCTTTGAATACAAGAGATTGTAGCTCTCGATTCAATAAAAACATTTTATTTCATTTTATCCCATGGCCTTATTCATGGGAAATTGACTACCATTACATCCCAAGCTCTAACATCCTCCATCTGTGTGCCCTTTAGTTAAGACTCATTTCTTCTTTGCTCACTCTATTCCCTTAGACTGTTCATATCACGATCCTTGGTAGTCATCAATGTTGTTACCTCCTGTTTAGTGTAAATTTCCATTTAAGTACTTCAACGACCTCTTTTTTGTAGGGTCTTTTTCTTTTGCAGGTTTTATGGTGGGAAGTATCAACATTTCGGTTACATGGAAACCATTAACCATCACCATCATGGATGAATTTTGAACTTATCTTCCATGGGTTCGTTACTTGAGGTATCATTGTTGTATGACACTCAAGCCACAACTATGCTAGAAGACACTCAAGCCACAACTTCCCTTCCTTTATAAATGATTTTTTTCACACTCTTACTTTGCCTTTTGAATTGCATGTAAGTGAGGATACTCATTTGAGGTTGAATAGTTAGAACCTTGAATTATCTCTATTTCTTAGGTACTTATTCATATGATATATTTTTTACAAGATTCATTATGTATAGCATTTCAAGTCATTCATTGGTGACACATCTCCAATGAGCATCATTTCAACAACCATTCCTTAACATGCATACTCAAAGTACTTTTACGTTGGAGTTTGTTTTTGAAAAAACTCAATGTACTATTTTAGAGGAATATGCATATGTTAATGATATAATTCACACCTCCCTAAATTGCAACAACCATTCCTTAACAACATGCAATGTGCATGCTTAGAGTACTTTTATGTTAGAGTTTGTTTCTCAAAAACCTAGTGTACTATTTCAAGGACTCTGCATACTTTAACATGGAAGGAGAGAGGTTTAAATGTTGCACCTTCGACCTCACAATGAAAGAGTAAAGTTAGTTTTTTCTAATGAATAAGGAATTTATTACCTTTAATAGACCTTATAAAATCTTTCCACAACATGGATAGTCAATTTGAAGTAGTCACTCCAAGGCTTCCACAATAGGGAGAAATCATGTTGAATTAGATACTCCAATCATCAATTTGAGAAATCTTACATAGTTCAGTGAGGGTTCCTATTGTATCTTTATCAAACCTCATTGTATACCCAATAATCCCGATAACATTCTTAGGGGAAGCATGATGGGAGTACTCAAGGCATCCTTTGCATAGCCTCAAAGGCTAGCAACCCTCTATTAGGTGGAGAGGTTGTGAACTGAGACCATATTTAGCCTTTGTGCATTGAGGTGACCATTTAGCTTCTTGTTTGATATTTTACCATTTCATCATAGGGTAATCACTAGAGAATGTTATCCATGTTGATGTTTGTAGCATCGGACATGTATTTCCACACATGTCTAAGTGTCTAGACATGTGGAAGTCGTCCAAAGCCTTCTGCCTTAGTAATTTACTTTAATTAACGTAAGTGCTTTTATTAATTAGTTGAATTTTATTTGATGTAATATTAAAGTTATTAGCATTAGTGAATTAAATTTAATCCATTAATATCAAGTGAGGTGATATTTAATATCAAATGTCAATCACTTTGGAGATTAGGGTTAGGTCATAACTCAATATTATAAAAGCAAGGCTAAGGTGAAGGACAAAGATACTTTGGAGAGTAAAGAAGGACTTTTTCTCAAGTGCTTCAGTCACGAAGAACTGTGATTCAAGGAGATCTTTGAAAGGTGGAGAAGGACTTTCATCTAGAGATTAGTATAGGTCACGGAGAAGAGAGAACATGAGCAATCGCAAGAAGATCTGACAGTTTAGAGCCACAAAAGTTGAGCAGAGTTGTACAGACTTCACAAATCATTTAGGGTGCATATGTACATGGGATGTAGTGCAAGAAAGTATGTACATATGCGAGCTACAGTTAGGAAAAACACATCCAAATATGGAAAAGTGAATGTACGTGATCATACAACCAAGGAGGAGTTGGTAGGGTTTGCAGGTGTCGTCTATAATTTTTGGTATTTTTCTGTGGGTCATTTTTCCGGTAAGGTAGCCCTTGTAAGCTTTGATATTATTCTAATGATAAGATGATTTGAAGGGAATAATATCTTTGTGCATTTTGTATGCAATTTGGTTTCCAATATTTTTTTCGTTGTTTATTTAAGTTGATTATTCCAGTGAATGTATTATATTTTGTGAGATACAAATCTATTTTACAATGAGGAAATCACTAGTAAACAATATATCTAGGTGCCAGATCTGGAAAATCAACATGGTATCAAAGAATTCACTCTGACAAGGAGCCAAATTTCAGATCCACAATAATTTGCAGCATATATGTCAAATCTGCAAGGAGATCTTTGCAGATCTATAAACCAACAATCAGAAATTGAAGGACAAATTTCAGGGAAATAGTTGTACAACAATAAAACTTGTTTTTTCACAATCGTACAGAGCCCTACATGGGTAGCAATAGAGTAGAGCACTTACATACGCAGATACAAGAAGAGAAAAACACATACATATGTGTTGCACAAGTATGACAAGGTTTGTACAAAGTTGTACAAGGGTAGTTTCAGTAGTGAAGTTATTGTGGGTGCTCTAAAGAATAAACACATGATAGTTGATTTTGATCATATATGAGAAATGTAAGCAACAAGTCTTAGATTCAAAGATAGATTGGATGGAGCATCCAACTTCCTAACTTAAAAAGTAAGAGTTACTTTTCTTTTAAAGGAATGTGATCTTTGGGGGATTGTTGACAAAGTAGTTCCTTCGTCAACATATCCACAAGCATTGACAACACATGAGAAGAAGGAGATCAAATTCTAGCGGGCGATCTTGGATATAGTGAAGGATCATTTGATTCCTCGCTTATCTAAGAAGAAGACATCCAAGGAAATGTTTGATTCCTTAGTAAGTTTATTCCAGAGTGGTAACTTGAATAAGAAGATGATCTTAAGAAATAAACTCATATCAGTGCATATGTCTAGACTTGACAACGTTACCAGCTACTTCATGAGAATCACTCAGGTGTGTGATCAACTTGTATCTATTGGGAA
The DNA here is from genome assembly GCA_010110895.2 of Picea sitchensis. Classification (NCBI taxonomy): domain Eukaryota; kingdom Viridiplantae; phylum Streptophyta; class Pinopsida; order Pinales; family Pinaceae; genus Picea; species Picea sitchensis. The sequence goes on from SNQJ01S0063322.1 coordinate 17,309, forward strand.
GAAAGTGAATGAAGTGGAACTTGTAAAAATGGCATTGAATGGTTTCCCAAAGTATTGGGAACCATTTTTCAAGGGAATCTGTGCTCAGGAAAATCTTTTATATTGGCAAAGGCTTTGGGATGATTGGCTCGAGGAAGAGACTCAGGAGAAATCTAAAGCCAACAAGCAAGAAGATGGAGAGGAGAACCTAACTATGGTTAGTCAGGCCAAGAAGAACAAAGGAAAATGTTCCAATGGTAATAGTGAGGGGGAAACCTCACAGTTGGGGAAGAAGGACTTGAGTAAGATCAAGTGCTTTGTGTACCACAAGAATGGACATTATGCATCGCAATGTCCGAAGAAGAAGAAGGGGCAAGGAAAGACTCAAACATTAACACCAACAAATACACAACTAGATGAGTTTGTAACAAAGTTTGAAAAGGACTTGTCACTAGTTTCCTGCCTCTCTACCATCGCCAACATACAGAGTGCATGATATTTGGATAATCGTGCATCTCATCATATGATAGAAGCATGGGATCTATTCAACATTTTGATAGAGAAAAGATTAGGGACCCATGTGGAGCTTGGTGATGATTCCAAGTATGCAGTGAAGGGAGAGGGAACTATCTGGTTCCAGCTTGATTCAGGAGGTTCGTTGGAGGCCCAAAATGTGCTTTATGTACCAAAACTAAAGAAGAATTTTCTCTTAGTCTCAGTTTTGAAGGACACGAGTTTTTCTGTAATGCTCAAGAAAGGGTAGGTACTCATACATCTAGAGGAAATTATCCCCAACAAAACAATAAGCATTGGGGTTAGAGAGGGCAAGTTATATAGGTTGTAAGGCAAGCTTATTGGTGGGTCTAAGGGTGATCTGTAAACGATAGGACTATGGCTTGTCCGTCTCACCAACACAAATGATTCTGCAGAATAAACTTATTATTTTGTCTTGATCTTCTTCAACTTGTTGTCCTGTAATATGCCAATAAATAGTCGAGTCAACCAAAATAATAAACCCATCGACCACCCACTAGTTGAGTCAACCCAATGGACGACCATTCAAATGCTTTGATGGTCAGGTCAACCAAATGAAAACCTAGTCAGATGATTTTTTGGTCGAGTCGATCGAATGAAAACTCGGTCAAATGCTTTGATGGTCGGGTGAACCAAATGAAAGCCTGATTGAATGAGTTGACCAGTAGTTGAAAAAAATAGCTAGAGGGTGGATTAAATCTTCAAAAACAAAGAAAAAACATTTGCAAGGCGATTTTGGTAACCCCTAACAAATAAAAAATGTCCTGGGGTGATTTTGGTCACCCACAACGAATAAAAAAATTCAAGGACAAATTTAGATGCTCAACAATGAACAAAAATGCCGAGAGATCTATAAATTCGCCCAACACCTAATTCTTGGCATGTGTAGACTATGTGCAGCCTATATGGCATATGTGCGGCCTATGGGTGAAAGGGAAATTCCTAGGTAGTATTGAACTCACCCATGCATAGAGAAAATGCCTCAAAAAAATAAGAAATCACCCAGGCAAAGAGGAAATCGACCAATATGAAAATTAAACACCCAACAAGGGATAGATTATGTGGACGGGTGCTACAACTCAAAATATACTTCAACAACTTATGACTAGATCATTGTAACTCATACCAAAGATACCCAAGAACAAAATGCATTAACTCCCATATATCATCATTTAAATGGGACTATTTTATTATGCTCAGGAGAAAATTACAAATGGGTGAGCTATACACTGAATCTTTGTATTGTTATTCACACGAAAGAACAAAATTACATAGGTCATTGATCAAAGACACCTTCACTTAGAGGGAACATGAACGTTAACTCCTTCGTCCAATCAACCTCCAGTGGGATGCCCTCTTCAACATTTTGATTTCTGCTACTGTCATTCCCTCTTTCTCCTTACATCTCCCTTCCTTCTCCTCTTCACTATAAACCTCATTGTTTTTAACGGGATGCTTTTGGAAGGCCAACCATCACAACTATTCATTTCACCTTCCCATTGGGCGAGAAGACCAAATAGAATGGAGAAAAACAAAACATGTTTATTTACAACATTTACAACCATTCACCAAGATCCAATTCAGATCAAAGGGGATCTTGGATCTTATCCATTCATATGTGAATGGACCGATGTCAATGGTAGAGGATGAGGAGCAGAAGGCTCTGAAGGGAGAACAAAGTTAAGATATTTCTAGTTTAGAGAGTCAACCTTTAGGTGGGGTGGAGGAGTTATCCCCTTCTAGTTCTGTTAGAAGACCCAGTTGGTATGAATTGACATTGAGGGATGCTTAGGAGCAAGGCGAGACTCCTAGGAGCAAGTCAGAGAGAGCTCGCTTCTGAGGAATTTTCCCAACTATATGGCACTTATGAGTAGCATAATTGATTATGAGTCTTCCAGTGTTAGAGAAGTAATAGACCATGAGCTTTGGAAGGATGCCATGGGGCAGGATAATGTGCAAGACATTGTGTTAGGGATCAGAGGGACAACCAGTTCCAAGTGGTTCTTCTAGAAGTACCTTCCTCACTAAGAGGGAGTGTTGATATTTGTAGCATCAAACATGTACTTCCACATAGGGGTAAGTATCTAGACGCGTGGAAGTCGTCCAAAGCCTTCTACCTTAGTAATTTACTTAATTAAATGAATTATTAAAGTAAAGTGATTTTATTAATTAGTTGAGTTTTATTTAATGAAATGCTAAAGTTATTAGCATTAGTGAATTAAAGTTTAGTCATTAATCTCAAGCGAGGTGAGATTTAATCTCAACCGTCAATCACTTTGGATATTAGGGTTAGGTCATAACTCAATATTATAAAAGCTAGGTTAGGGTGAAGGAGAAAGATAATTTGGAGAGTAAAGAAAGACTTTTGCTCAAGTGCTTGAGTCACGAAGGACTTTGATTCAAGGAGATCCAAGATAGGTGGAAAAAGACTTTCATCTAGAGATCAGTACATGTTAGGGAGAAAAGAGAACATGAGAAGCTGCAAGAAGATCTGATAGATAAGAGCCACAAGAGCTGAGCGAAGCTATACACACGTCACATGTAAGTTAGGGTGCATATGTATGCGGGCTACAATGCAGGGAAACACATACATACACGGGATGCAGTGAGGACATGCACGTACATATATGAAAAAATGAATGTATGAGATCATACAATGGAGGAGTTGCCAGGGTATGTAGGTGTTGTTTATGGTTTTTTGTATTTCTTCGTGGTCCATTTTCCTGGTAAGGGAGCCCTTGTAAGGTTTGATATTATTCTAATGATTAACTTATTTGAAGGGAAAAATATTTTTGTGTATTGTGTATGAGATTTAGTTTCTAGTATTACCTCCATTGTTTATTTAAGTTGATTATTCCAATTAGTGTATTTTGTTTTATGCTCTGCAAATCTAATTTACAACAAGGAAATCACTAGTAAACAATATATCTAGGTGTTGGATTAGGAAAACCAACAATCCACTCATTCAAAAATAACATGTCTCTAATATTTAATGACATCATTGAGATTATCTAAGGACAAGAAATAAGCACCCTGCTCTAATATACACTACTGTATATACGTTAGTATGTATGTCAATGGATTTACACCACGCCACTACATTATATACATCAACGTGTAAACTATTGAATATGCACCACATCACTACAATATATATATATATATATATATATATATATAACACAATATAACATAGTACACATTAATATGTATACAAAGTATATAAGTCATTTGATACATTGTGTATTCCTATATATATATATGTATATGCCATTGAATATGAGTATATGTAAAACCTCATGTATACAAAGTATATAAGTCATTTGAAATACATATGTGTCTTCCTATATATATATATATATATGCCATTGAATATGGTATATGTAAAACCTCTTGCAACACCCAACAAGTGCACATGCTCCTTGGGCAGATTCAAAGATGAGTTGGGCAGAGAGGACAAGGAGGATGTGATCGGTTGGGCAAGTACTTGTCTTATAGGTGCAGGCATAAGCACCTTGGGAACATGATGGTGACATGCATAAGTAAGGGGGCACGCGCCTCACTTTCCTTGTGATGGAGGTTTTATACTTGGGTTGCGGTTGGGCAAGGATGGGGCGACTTGGGCACATGCCCAAGAAGTGGACCCGCCTACCCTTGGAAACATCAGTGCTTTGGAGAGGTTGGATGACCCTATCAACACACCCATGGAGAGTCACATCGACCGACATAAGGAAGAACACAAGGCAAGGGGTGCATACCCAAGGATGGGTGCGATGGTTTGAAAAGACATAAAGGTTCAATGATCACATGGGTTCATGGGCGCCTCGATCCGCAAAGCGACGTGTCTGTTCAATGAGCACGCTGATCCGCGAAGGGGTGTGTCAGTTTAATGGGTGCACCGGTGTGCGAAAGGGTGTAACACCCAAAGGACGCGGCGATTCACAAGAGGAGACGGTTGGAGTCCATATAAGAGCTCGAGGAAGAAGAACCAAGAGCAAAAGCAAGGACACAAAGCATGAGACATAGAGTGGTTCAATTTGAGGTCGATGCACAGCTAGGGTGTGCCGCAGGCTAAGGTAAGAAGGTGTGACAGATGAGTTTTGGTGTGATGAATTTGCGAAGTTTAGGCAGTTCTGTTGTATGGGGTGAGTTGTGGGACTCTGCCCATCTTTGTAACTGGGACAATAGCACCCTCTCTGCATTGTATTGAATTTGTTTCACAATATAATAAACCAAGCCGAGTGTTAGGCATCACTAGTGATGCCCGCAGTATATCTATGTCTCTCGTGTTTCACATGTTTTTTTGTTGTATGTCAAAATGACTAACTGTTAAGAATGCTAACAAATTGTCTAAGTATACAAGTGAGTTGCATAGAATAAAAATGTGACTCGCGTGTAGCCTAAAACAAAGTATGGGTATGCTTTAGATAAAGAGATGTAGTTCAGGGAAACTATCCTTAATTAAACCATATTACCAAGTAAAAATTGCCGCATGACTGCAAAATACCAAAATTAAACTCTACAAGAACTCTTGGGATGTGACAATATACATATTCGACGTTGGCTAAACGTTCTATCTTTTAAGTTTTTTGGTTAGAATCCGACAAAGTAAATTTGGATAAAATCGTTATTTTCTATTGTTTAAATTGCATTTTTGAATGCATAAATGGATTCAGCGTGCTGAAAAACTTTTGAGACACTCAAATTATACAAACTTAACCACTCAAATCTACAGATCCAACTATTCATCACCAAATTTTACTGAAAATCAAACTAAAAAAATTACATCCAAAAAGTAGAAAAAAATAAAACGTTTAGACTACTATATATGCATACTACTTCCAACAACCACGTATTAATGTATATACTTGGTAGCGCGAGATATTTCCAACAACGTACCTACTTGCGCATATCCCATCGTGCACATCATTGCCGAGTGCGTAAGGCTCGCTGAGTCGCCTCAGAAAAGTTATCGAGAATTTCATAATTTACTTTTTTATTTATACAGACATTTCATTAAATGCGCTTGCAGCTTTTCACGACAAATAAAGACGAAAAACTTTATGAGGAAGTTGACTTCACATGCATGACGAGACGACGACTGCCACGTATTTACAGTTTTGTCTGCGTCGGGGGAAATCTGTCCGCTTTTCTCTGTCGAAATTCTTACTGCTTGACAGCCGTTTGTACCGACGGACAGGTGGCCTAATTGTCCCTTACTGCCACCTCAGCAGTAAGGTGTCCGTTATGCGCATGCGTGATAATGACGTGCACGACTGGTGATGTGACGGTTAGGTGATGTGACGTGCACGACAGATAGCAATTAATAAACGCCTCAGAAATCTCCAAAGTTCGATTACGAGATTTGAGAATGTGGTTGTACCTTCTTTTGAATTTAAGGTAAGATTTTTAACATGTGGAGGAGGACTAAGAGGCATCTGCCCTATGGATGGACACCAACTAACTTGTAATATCTCCCCCTAACAATATCGTCTGGTGCGTTTTTAAAGGCTCACAATGGTTGGTTGGTTGCACATTCTACCTTTATCTTTTTCTTCCAACTTTTGTCATGGTACTCCCACCACAAACAATGTTGGAATGTTGGACCGATTTTGGTCCTATGAGCGTTCACTGTCAACGTGGGAATGTAGAAAGCAAGTAATACTATTTGTCATGTACAAACAATCAAAGTAGAAGGAAAAATCACTATGAATGACAAACATGTACTATTAGAGTTCTTGAACAGTCACGTGGAATTCATATCCTTTACTATTAGAGTTCTGTGTCTATTTTCATTTGGATTTTGCACAGAGGTACAATCATTATTGAATATCTTGACACTGAGATGTTATTTTTTTTTTGGGAACCATTCATTGTTTGTTTTATCTTATCTGTAATCTCTTTGTTTTACTTCAACTGTGCTTCAAATCTCTTTGTTGTATCTTAGCTCTGTTTCAAATATATTGTAACTAATTTGTGCTTTTCATTTTCAAATGCTTTTGCATTAAAAGAAGAAATGTGCATTTTACAACCAGAAGCATACCACACACATATATTTAAGAAAAACCTGTTAGGATTCTCCTTCTTGTATAGTATATTTGAAAGGAGGTATCTCAACGACCAACCACAATAGTAGTTATGGCTTCCCTGTTGGAAACATGTCTTGGATGAATGGTTCAATTGATTGAGCTAACCCTTGGGGCTTTTATATATAGTCCCTTGAGGTGATGAACTACTATTTTGGTTGGTGGTTGAGTTACTGTAACGTTCCTCTATTCACAACATAAGTATGAAATAGTATATATATATTTATTTTTTTGTTCAACAAGTTAAGATAAAATTAGTTGCGACAATAACGTAAGCAAGACAATTAATATACATGATACAAAATTTAAATTTTAATAAATAAATGCACAACTCACAAGTTATCTAACCTTAACATAAGTGATTACATCAACCATGTATATTTTATATCTACTTATTTAAACTATTATTTGTATAGTTAAAAGATGTTATTGAAGATGTTATATCTTCGTTGTATCTGCTTGTTCTTATGTTGTGAATAGAGGGACATTACAACTACCCTCCTTTCGGATATATATATATATATTACATGGGACATTTCCTTTCAGAAACCCTCTAGGTGCAACCTCACATTCCATGAATGTTACTATGGTAAATACAATTGACAGACATCATGTATGTTTAATCCTAAGGGACCTAGGTCGATCTGACTTAGTGACTTCCTTTCCATTACGACTTTGAATTTGTAATTCAAACCACTTGATTGACCCTTGCAACTATTTTTTTCAAACGAAAACCTTGTGGGGAAACCCCTAGGCACTTGTTAGTGTTGATTATGACCCTAACCTGATAGGGGCATCAAGTGGGGCATGATACATATGAAACCAACACAGGGGATTGAACCCAAGACCTCTTACATGAAGCTTAAAACACTAAACCACTTGATTTATCCCAATGTTATATATATATATATATATTAAGAACACTTTGTGAGATTCCCCCTCTTCCTCAAACTATCCAGATGGAGGATAATGTCAAGCACCAACCTCAAGAGTAGTTGGTAACCCCGAGGGAATTGATTGGATTTAACCCTATGAACTATGGCCTCCCCATTAGAAACATGTCCTTGGTAGATGGTTCAATTAATTATACGACGAGTTTTACCAAGAAGGAAACTGAAGATGCATTAACTAAGAATTTGATGTGAAATACTAAAATATAATAAATGAGATGTATTGCTTATATTTAAATTATATTTAATTGTTAATAGTTAATATTGTGCTTTTCTATACCTGAAGGTACAAACATATCTTGCAATGTGGGTGTATGATCTTCATTTTCAAGTAGACATTATGGATTATGGCAAACGAACATGCGATCATGGAGTGTCAACTGCATTTGATCAAACAATCACGTAAGTGGAAAATTGAATATACTCAAAAACCTTCATGAGATTATTGAGTTGGACTTTAGGTCCTTAAATTGCGTGACTTGCAATTTGTGATTTTTGGTAAGAGACATGTTATCTATGATTATCGTAGTAAATTATATGATATTTCCATATGTAAACCATTGTCAAAGATAAAGGCAAAACTTATATGCTTATAAAACATTGTGAGCGTGTTTTATTTCATCTTGATATCACAGATGAAAAATGATGGTTTATTCTTCCTTGTCCACCTAGAAGAAAAAGGGGTTTTAATGAGCTAGATGGTGTAATTGTTACACTAAGTCAAGACGAGGATTATGTAGATGTAAGTGGAGAAGTAAATGCGGGTGATCAAGTACATTAGTTATATGTTAGTTATAAATTTTGACTTTGATGTTAGTCAGTTAGCAAGCATGGTCTTGGTTTTTGAATATGACAAAGAATGCACATTACCTTTTACTCAATGAAAAACATTTTTTATGGTCAATGGATTTTATCTCAACACTCGAGGTTCCACTTAAATCATTGTTTGTCACTATGGACATATTTGATGGTTGTTTCATTTTTCATAGATGTGTATATTGCTAATTAATATAAAATTAAAATAAGTTTTCTTATTATCTTTCTCTTATGTTGCAATAGACTTATGGTGAATCATGCATTGTGTTTAAGATTTGTGGTGGTGGAAAAAAATAAGA
>SNQJ01S0063323.1:0-10411 GCA_010110895.2 Picea sitchensis
ATTATTTCTTTAGACAATATTACTGATTCTTGGGTATTAGATTTAGGGGCTTCATTTCATGCCATACCCCATATGAAATCTTTTCAAGATTATGTTCAAGGTGATTTTGGACATGTTTATTTGGGTGATGATGAACCATGTAAAATTATTGGAATGGGTAAGGTACAAATAAAGTTAAATAATGGAAACCAATGGTTGATGAAAGAGGCGAGACATGTTCCAGATTTGATAAGAAATCTAATTTCAACAGGGTAGTTGGGAAGTGGAGGTTGTATATCTACAGTTATAGAAAAGGCGTGGAAGCTCACTAAAGGATCACTAGTAATAAAAAAAAGAGTGAAGGTACGTACATTGTATTTATGTACTGATAATGATGAATCTTGTACCTCTTTAGCTTCTACATGAGTGGATGCAACATCGTGGCATCATAGACTTAGACACATGAGTGAGAAGGGGATGTAGATACTCCACAAAAGGAATTTCTTGCCATATCTTAAACAAGTTGATCTAGATTTCTATGAGTATTGTGTTTATGGAAAACATAAGAGAGTCAAATTTCTTAGAGTGAGAAAGGAAAAGAAGAGTGAGAAGTTAGAGCTTGTGCATACAAATGTATGGGGACCATCTCAGGTATCATATCTTGGTGGCTCTCGTTGTTATGCTACTTTTATTTATGATGCAACTAGGAAAACTTGGGTTTATTGCACTCAACACAAATCTAATGTTTTTGACACTTTTAAGAAATAGAAATATTTGGTTGAGAATGAGACAGGAAAAAGGTTGAAGTGTCTTAGATCAGATAATGGAGCTGAATACTACAACAAGGAGTTTGATAATTACTGTTCATACAATGGGATTCATAGAGAGAAGACAGTTCCATGAACACCACAAGAAAATGGTGTGTCAGAAAGGATGAATATGACAATCATGGAACATGAAAGGAGTATGAGATGGCATGCAGGGTTGCCTTTACATTTTTGGGTAGATGTTGTAGATATTGCTGTTTACTTAATAAATATAGGGCCTTCAATCTCCTTGGATGGTGGAATTCCATAGGAGGCATGGACAGGTAAAAAAGTAAACTACCCATTTCTGAATAATTTCGGTTGTGAATCATTTTTCCATATTGATAAGGAAAATAGAACAAAGCTTGAGGAAAAATCCAAGAAGTGTACCTTTATTGGATGCAATGTTAATGATTTTGGTTATCACTTATGGGATCATGAAAATCACAAAATCATTAGGAGTATATATGTGGTATTCAATGAAAAGGTCATGTACAAAGATCGGTTGTAGGGAAAGAAACATGAAAAGGAAAACACAAAATACACAGTGCTTGATGAAATTCCAAAGGTACTAGAAAATCAAAATGTACAATAACAAGAGCAATAGGTACTTCAAACTTCTGCAAGTGTTGTTAGAATATCTACCGGGTTAAGTAGACCCCCTGAATGATACTATCCTTAATTGCGTTATTTATTGTTGACTGATTCTGGTGAACCAAAAAGTATGAAGAGGCAATGTAGGTAGACACTAAAAAGAAGTGGGAGCAAGGCATGAAAGAGGAATTGGTCTCCTTTGTAAATAACCAGACTTGGGACTTGGTTTAGTTTCCTGCAATATAAAGAGAATTGTAGAATAAATGGGTTTATAGGTTGAAGGAATAAGATGGAGGAAAAATGCGGTACAAGGATAAACTTGTTGTAAAGGGGTTTGCATAGAAGAAAGGTATAGATTTTGATGAAATATTTTCTTCTATTGTTAAAATGAATTCAATTAGGAGTATTTTAAGTCTTGTGGCAGTAGAATATTTTCATCCTGAATAGTTACATGTGTAAAACACTTTTCTCCATGGGGATTTGGAGAAAGAGATTTATATGCAACAACCACAAGGGTATCAAGTCAAAGGGAAGGATAATTTGGTATGTAGGTTGAAGAAGAGCTTGTATGGACTAAAGAAAGCTCCAAGGTAGTGGTATTTTAATTTTAACAGGTTTATGATAGAACAAGGTTATAATAGATGCCATTCTGATCACTCTGTTTATTTTAAGAGGCTAGAAGATGGACTCTATATTATCTTTCTATTGTATGTATATGACATGATTATTGAAGGGTCTAACATGCATGATATAAACGTGCTCAAAAATAAATTAGCTAATTCATTTGCGATGAAGGATTTGGGTGCTGCAAAGAAAATCCTTGGTATGAGAATAACAAGAGACAACAAAAATCACAAATTTGTCTCAGGAAGAGTACATAGAGAAGGTGTTGGAGAGGTTTAGAATGCAGAATGCAAAACCAATTAGTACACCTTTGGCCAACCATTTCAAATTATCCAAGGAAATGTGTCCCAAGACACAAGGGTGAATATAATATGTATTCAAGGTCCCTTATTCATCAACAATTGGTAGCTTGATGTATGTGATGGTGTGCACAAGACTAGATATTGCACATCTAGTGTGAGTTGTGAGAAGGTATATGAACAATCCAGGTAAAGAAATTTAGGGGTGAAGTAAAGTGGATTCTTAGTTAGTTGAGAGGTACTACTACTCATGCATTATGTTTTGGAGGTTCAAACACTGTTCTACAAGGATATGTTGATTAAGATATGGAAGGTGATAAAGATATTAGGAGGAGCATCACAGGGTATTTGTTTACTATAGGTGGACCAATAATAAGTTGGATTTCAAAACTGTAAAAGGTTGTTACACTTTCAACAACTAAAGTAGAGTATGTTGCCGCTACAAAGGCTAGTAAAGAGATGATTTGGTTACAGAGTTTTATGGAGGAATTGGGAAAGAAAAAGAAGAATAACATGTTGTACTGTGATAGCCATAGTGCCATTCATCTTGAAAAGAAATAAACCTTCCATTCTAAGACTAAGCATATACAACCGAGGTACCATTTTATAAAATCCGTTTTGGAAGATGGAAAATTGAAGTTAGAAAATATACATACTATCCATAATCCCACAGACAAGTTAATAAAGGTAGTAACCAGGGAGAAACTAAGTTCCTGCTCAGTTTCAGTTGGCCTTCCAGGTCTAAGGTGGATGATAGTCCAATAGGTACATCCAAAATGGAGTTGTTGTGATCAGTCTCCAAGTGGGAGATTATTGGTTGTGGAGTTTGATTATCTTCCAGATTCAAAGGTCTTGTTTCATGCATGTTTGGATCTCAGTTCCTGACGAGGGGTGTTGGGCACAAGCCTATTTTGAGGAAAGGCCCAATTTTGGAAGGAAAGGCCTAATTTTGGAGAAGAAAAATTGACATGAAAAGAAGCTCGTGCGAGGAAAAGCAACATTCAAGGTGCACCTGAAGGAAAACCTAACCATGATAGGGTTAGGGTTTTGGTAGAGATTGTAATAGCTATAAGATTGTAACATAGTATAAATAAGAACCTAGGAGGTCTAGGTTGGGGTCTTGTTGGAGTACCAATTTGGTTGTACGATGATTGTAGTGAAGCCATTGTTGTAAAAGCTATTGAGTTGTAGAAGAGTCAAGTAGGCTAAATTTTGAGGGTTAGGTCACAGGTCGAGGAGCCTCATATGATCTAGTTCACCTCACAGTACTTGTATGATGGGAGATGTAGTGCGCACAACGCCATATTTTGCCGATAATTAAATAAAAGAGCAGAGAAGCCAAATCTTTGTGGACATAGCCCAGGAGGGGGTGAACCACGGTAAAACATTTGTTATCTGTGATGTTTCTTGCATGTTTACTTTCTGTTAATGGTTATATGATAAATGCATGGTTAATTTAGATCTATAATAATGCATGCATGGGATTTAAAGATGAATGAATCCTAGGAATAATCGAATGGATAATCAGATTAATGCATGAAGAAGATAAAATACAATCCCAAATCCCCACTCATTCCTAAAATGCAAGCACCTGAGAATTGCAGTCACCCATAGGACTATTTCAGGTGAGATGACACAGTGCATTCTGTGTGCTGTGTTGCCTTCTGGTTTACTAGGAGGGTCAATATTTTTAGAGGGTTCAATTTTGGAAGGAAAGGCCTAATTTTGGAGAAGAATAATTGGCAGGAAAAGAAGCATGTGCGAGGAAAAGTAGCATGAAAGAGGAGAAAGATGTAAGACACACAGGTAGGAAAACCTAAACATGATAGGGTTCGGGTTTTGGTAGATATTGTAACAGCTATAAGCTTGTAAAATAGTATAAACAAGAACTTAGAAGGTCTAGGTTGAGGTTCTATTTAAGTACTAGTTCAATTCAATAATTATTCTAGTTCTGTGGTTCGATGAGTGTAGTTGAACTATTATTGTAAAAGTTGTTGAGCTTGAGAAGGGGAAATTAGGCCATATTTTGAGGGTTAGATCATAGGTTGAGGAGCCTGGTGTGGTCTAGTCCGCCTCACATAGGTTATTGAACTTTTTCATGATTGTATGATTGGAGATGTAGTGCATGCAACACCATATTTTGCAGAAAACTGAATAAAAGAGCAGAGAAGCCAAATCTTTGTGGAAGTGGCCCAGGAGGGGGTGAACCATGGTAAAACTAGTGTCTAATGTGATGATTCTTTCATGTTTACCTTCTGTCAGTAGTTAGTTTATGAATGAATGAATGAATGGTTATGATAGATACATTAGAATGCATTTGTTGCTTAAAATATGAATGAACCCTAGGAATATTTGAATGAATAACATGATGAATTCATGAAGAAGATTAAATACAATCCCATATCCCCACTCACTCCTATATTGCAAGCACTTGAGCATTGCAGTCACCCATAGAACTATCTTAGGTGAGACTGCGCAGTGCACTCAGTGTGTTGTGTTTCCTTCTGGTTTACTAGGAGGGCCGATAGTTTTAGAGGGTTTTGTTGGAAACCTATTCAGATATGAACCTAGGTCAACCCAAGAAGTATAAGTGAGAGAATCAACCCGAAAAATGGTTCCGTTTCCGATTGGAACTGCATAGGATTGAGTGGACGAGATCCGTAGAAGAAGCATATGGATAATGAAGGTACACAAGGGAATGTTTAGGCCATGGAATCCAATGAAAGCAAAGATTGAAACATGGTTGAAAAAAATGAACTCAAGTTTGTGCAGAAGGACAACAAAAACCCTAAGTTAACACTGCACAAATATCTGGACAAATACGTGCTCAACGACTTGCATGAGGTATTTTTATGTGATTTCCCACATTTGTTGCAGAAGTGGCTATTGAGGCTAAAATACAACCACCCAAAAAATCAAATCAGACATCTGGAGTGGAATCCTATGGATATCGCGCAGTTACAACAAGTTAACAAAATTTTTACGTGCATAGTAGATTTTTTATTAGACAATATTGTTGCAGGGTTTATCACCGAATTTGTAGTAGAGACCGCGAAGTCTTATAGTGCAGTAGAACAGGACTTTCTAAAAGGACCTAGAGGTATGTACATAAGATCGATGTATACTTCAATTAAGATTTTATTATATAACAATATTGTTATGACCATGAAATTATACATCTAAACTTCCCTGTGTGCATGGGGGAAGTGGGGAAGCATTGACAAGAGGTGGAGAAATGGAGGAAGAAATGGATAAGGAAAAGAAGGAGTCCATGGACCCAATAATGATGGAGGAAGACTAGATAAAGAAGATAATGGAAATATATCGAAAGATGTGCAATGGAGTACCCTACCAATATAAGATGAATAATAAGAAGAGAGCCATAGCTGATAGAGAGGGATTAACAAGTGATGCTTAAGAGGTAGAGGATCTTCGGGTTGTGGAGAATATTGAGGAAATACTACGCACAACATATGAAATGAAGACAAGAGGTTTAAGAGTAGCAAAAGAAGGCAAAACTCCAATCCAGCTCAGTGTCAATGTGGAACCTATAACCCCATGTGTGACTAGTACATCAAAAATAACACCACCATTTTGACAATTGGATTTTAGTGGAAGAAAGGAAGCAAGAAACACATCTAAAAAATGAGCAACAACTGGAGGATCCAGTTCAGGAAGTAATAGTCAAATATCTACACTGCACATAGGTAGTAGTTCAACACAATTCAAAATGGCAAGACATGGTCCCACGATCAAGTTACCAGAATTTCAGGGAGAGGAATTAGAGGACCTTGAAAAAAATTTATTCATCTGTGAGAAGATCTAGGAAGCAAAGCATATCATAGATGAGGATACAAAACTTGCACAGTTAGCTATCACGCTAAGAGATCACACACCGGATTTGTACATGAGCCTAGCCATAAAAAATCCACTAGGAGTCACAAGGACTATTGTAGATGTGAAAAAACTACTTATAAATGAATTTTAGAAGGATAGCTCAGAGGATCAGTATATAAATGAGATGATTGAAATCAGGCAAAAACCAGGTGAGTCTGCTCGAGAGAGTGATTAGAGTTTTAAGCGTCTCAAAGGTAAGTTGAAGTATGAAATGACTAACATTCAACATAGGCACTTATTTGTGAACTCATTGTTACCACATTTGAAATACCCATTAAGACAAAAAAAGTTCCAAAATCAAGCAAAGGCTCTGCAGACAACCTTATAATTGGAAGAGAACCAGTATCGGAAGACAAATCCAACAATAGAGGAGATGAAGTAGGATCTGAAGAACCTAACATTTCATCTTAAGCAGAATAAGGGCAAAGAGAAAAGATAAGTTGTTTGGTGTACCACATGCAGGACAAAAGGACACTAGAAGAATGAATGTCCAAAATTCGTGTAGTACATGGAAATAAGAGTAACAAACCCTTTTCCAACAGGAGGACCATGGTGCGACATTTTTAAAACACATGGGCATGATCCATATGATTTTCCAATGATGCAGAAGTACCAGACAATCCCCAAAAGTTCATACTCTATTTTTTCCAAGTCAGTGGGTCATGATGATAAATATTGTAGGAAAATGGAGATGATGAGAGAAAGAACTTGATATACTTATAGGGTGCAAGCATAAATGATGACATGACAAGCTGCACTGTAGTTCAAACATGTACCACCACTATATAACAATGCACAATAGTAGTATAACACTGCGCAACCACAGTATAACCCCACACAGTATAATCAGGTACCTCAGTACAATGCACCACGAGGAGATCGAGCTGGACACAGAGGTGGAGGATGGGAAATAGGAGGATTTGGAAGAGGTAGAGGTCTAGTGGTGTGTCATAATTGCCAACAACCAGGACATTATGCAAGGGAGTGTCCACTTCCACTAATGCAATGTATGTACTGTCACGCAACAAATCATGATACAAAAAAATATATGACACGATTGGGGAAGATCCAAGATAAGAGGAACCAAAACAACCAGAACAACCAAAATGTACAGTGGATTTCTATAGAATCCAAGGGTGATGGAATAAAATTCAACATAGTCATGTGAGGAGGAGCCAAGACAGGAGCCGACGCAGTAAGACAAGATCCAACGCAACATCAATGGGTGAAAAAGAATACTGAACCACATAAACAGTTTGATGCGCATAAATAAAAGGAAACATTCAAGGAGGTAATACATGAGTTTCTTAAGCAAAATGTTGCATCTACATCAACTGCGCAACAAAATATGAACTCTCCTATGTACGATATGCCTTCCTCAATGGACCACACCAGTATAGCACAACCTCTAGAGAAAGTAAGTAACATAAAGAATTTTCTGCAATCATGTTTTAAACTATTGAATGACCCATCATCTGTCAAGTTCTTGTAAATTCTGCTAGAAAGATGTAATACAGAGGCAGAAGGAAAATTAGAAGGAAAAATAATAGATCATCTCCATACAAGAAGAAGGACAAGTAGGGAATTCAGATTGAATGCCAACAATGGAGATTTCAATATGGGTGATATAATACCAGATTTAGGCTCTGAAGTAAATTCTTTACCTAAGAAGACATGGTAGTGTATGGGAGAACCTACACTAGGCTATCCACCTATCTAGTTGAAATTAGCAAATCAACATAGAGTTTTACCAATTGGAAGGCTTAAAGGTGTGACAATAGATTTGGATGGAGTGCACACTAAGGAAGATTTTGAATTAATAGAGATAGTAGATGGCACAACACCTTATCCAACATTGCTTGGAATGGATTGGGAATTTGATAACCATGCCATAATCAACTTGAAGACAAGGAAAATGAAGTTTGAATCAGGTGAATATAGAGTCATTTAACCACTAGATCCTTCAAAAGGAGAAAGGTTTTTGGAACCCACTTGTTTAGATATGGAGGAAATAAACCAGTTGTATAGAACCACCGCGCGAGAAGAAGATTATGTTAACCCAACTACAAATGGGGTACTCAGCTAGAGAAGAATCACATCATGTGCTTCCAACTCAGATAGAGGTTTGGAGAATTGGCAATGATGCTTACATTAAGTTTCCACAAGAAGGTGTGCAAGACTAGATCGTGCAGTAAGATGGGTTGGTACAAAGATAAGAGAACCTCCTAGTTTTCATGGGGTAAATGAATTAGAGGAATTTTTGAAAAAATACGAGGAATACGTGTTATAAAATTAGATACTCTTAGCCCTAGATATTGCACTCAAGGCTACACCTGCAAGATGGTGGGGTGCGCATAAAGAAACAATTCAGGAATGATACCAATGTAAGTGATTACTGGGTATTATATTTGGCAAAGAACATGGGAGCAACAAAATGCAGAGGTATGATGGGCATGGAACATCAACATAACAATTGGAGAAGTGTAGAACATAATGGAGGATGACACCACTAGAATAATGGCCTCATCACTTTATCCATACATTGGAAGGAATCCCAGAGAATTGGTATGTATACCAAGAGATGCGTAGAGGTACTACAGAATGGACAACATTACAACAAAACTTTGTAGTAAATTTCTCATTTGAACATGAGAACCCCAAAAATGATTCAACACTGAAGAAAATAAGAGGTGTAATATTTATTGATGAATTAGAGGTTGAACTCATGACAAAACATCAACAACAAAACAAACAAACAGTCAAGGAACTTCTCTCATGCTATCATGTTGAAGAAGAAGGACCAGATGAGGATGATCCACACAACATTCAAATTACAAAAATTGAAGGAGAAAGAGAGGTGGAAGGCCCATATCTGGAGTAAGAAGTATTTGCTACACCAATTAGGTGAAGAAACTCAACATTGGGACAAATGACAATCCCAAAATGGAAAGTATTGGAGACTATTGGGATGAACAAACAGTAGAAATAATAACAGAGTTACTACGCAAATACAATGACTTGTTCCCAATGACCTTTACAGAGATGAAAGACATAGCAAGAGAGCTAGGAGAGATGAAGATATATCTCAAAACTGAGGTAAGACCTATCAGGCATATACCTTACAAACTGAATCCAGTATATAAGCAAAAACTTAAAGCAACAATTGACAGAATGTTGGAAGCTAGTATCATAGAACCAATAGAGGAATATGAATGGATAAGTCCTATGGTAGTCCAGGAAAATAAACAAGGGGGATAAGGATCTCTGTAGATTTGAGAAAATTGAATGATTCTTTCTTACATGATCCTTTTCCTACCCCTTTTACAGATAAAGTATTAGAGAATGCGGGAGGCCAAGAAGCACATTAATTTACAGATTGATTCTTAGGTTACCATCAGATCAAAATAGCTCTAGAAGACATGTATACGACTACTTTTTCTACAGAATGGGGATCCTACCAATACACAATCATGCCATTTGGGCTGAAGAATGCACCATCCATATTTTCAAGAGTAGTCATAACTGCTTTTAAGGAATTCATACATCACTTTTTAGAAGTATATCTGGATGAATGAACTGTATATAGTCTGCTAAAATATCATGTAGAAGTATTAAGGATAGTGTTGGAAAGATCCAGACAATGTCATATATCATTGAATATTAATAAATGAATTTTTGTGACACCTTTTGGAATATTGTTGGGAAATATAGTATGTAAACAAGGTTTACTAGTGGATCATGCTAAGATTGCAGTCATTGTCAATTTACCACCACCAAATTCAGTGCATCAGCTGAGAGAAACAACGGGACATACATGCTATTACAGGAAATTTATAAAGGGGTATGCGTAGATTACTGCGCTAATCGAAAAAATATTAAAGAATGATATCATATTTTAGTGGAATGAGGACTGTCAACAAGGTTTGGATACTTTAAAAGAAAACATGGTCACGACACCTATCCTAGTATTCCCATATTGGGAAAAGACATTTCATTTGCATGTAGATGCATCAGCCATAACACTTGCAACAATTCTAGTGCAGCCAAGAGCAGGGGAGTTAGACCACCGTATAGATTTTACAAGCAGAAAATTGTCAGAATCATAGAAGAATTACAATACCATAGAAAGAGAAGGACTAGCCATGGTATATGCACTTCAGAAGTTCAGACACTACTTACTGGGTAAACACTTTAAGATGTTCACAGATCATT
>SNQJ01S0063323.1:10429-21996 GCA_010110895.2 Picea sitchensis
TGATAGTCAAACCATAAATGCTGAATACAAGACCTGATCACCTGTTAAGGGTAACTAATGGAGAATAACCTACCAACTTGGAAGACAACTTCCCTGATGCACATTTGTTTTTAGTACATATAGTTGATGAACATTTCACTGATATTATTGAATACTTAAGTACATGGGTTGCGCCATAAGAGTTTAGCACCACGCAGAAGAAGAATTTGGCAGTGAGATCTGCATAATATCAACTTATTGCAGGTCACTTATATAAGATGGGCATATATAGTATTTTGAGAAGATTTGTATTAGAACATGAAGGGCCCAAAATTTTGGCAGAAGCTCATGAAGGTATAAATAGAGGAAACTATGTAGGAAAATATACCATGCAGAAGTTATTGCATGTAGGATTATGGTGGCCAACATTCCATAGAGATGCCAAGGAATACTTCCATAAATGTGATGTTTTTTAGAGGGTTGGAAAAACCAATAGAAGGGATGAGATGCCCCTAAGACCACAAGTAACTTTACATGTATTTGAAAAATGGGCAATAGACTTTGTGGGACCAATCAATCCACCAAAAAAAAAGATCAGGAGCTAGATATATCATTACTATGACATAGTACTTAACAAGATGGGAAGAAGCAACACCAGTCAAAGATTGCATCACAGAGACAAAAACACACTTCTTGTTTGAGCAAGTGATCACCGGATTTGGATGCCTAAGGATTTTGATGAGTGACAAAGGAAATCTCTTTATCAACAGTACCATCAGGGCTATGACTGAGGAGTTTGAATTCTATCACCAGAAGAGTACACCATACCATCCTCAGGTAAATGGAACAATAGAAGCCTTCAATAAAATCTTGGAAAATGATTTAACAAAGATCTGCAATGTCAACAGGGATGATTGGGACTTGAAAATACCAACAGTACTATGGGTATACATGACCACATGTAAGAAGCTGACATGACAAAAACTATTCAGATTGGTGTATGGGAAGGAAACAATGGTACCATTAGAATTTCTGGTACCTAGTCTACGTGTAGCAACAATTACCAACATGACATAAAGGGGCGAAGTAAAGGAGAGGTTGAATCAACTAATGGAGATGGAAGAGAAGAAGATTCTGGCAGGATTTCACCAGGAAATACAGAAAGCAATAGACAAATCCTGTTATGACAAACATATTAAGAAGAAGAGATTTAAGGAGGGAGACCTAGTCCTGCTCTATGACGGTAAATTTTTTCAACATCTTGATAAATTTAGAATGCATTGAATAGGGTCATATGAAGTAAATATTGTCACAGATGGAGGATATGTGCAACTAAAATATTTGGTAGGAACATAACTGAGAGGAATGATCAACGGGAGTCGAATGAAACTGTACAGGGACAATCGACCTCTTAACCCTTAGAAGTTACAATGCAGTGAGAAAGGCATGTATATAGTGTACTATAGTAGAATTCAGGACCAAAAAAATGAGAAAAAGAAATAAAAAGGAGAGAAAGAGGGAAAAAGAAGGAAAAAAAAGGAAAAAGAAAAAAAATACAAAAGAAAGAAAATACAAAATACTGGGAAACATCGCGCTCAAAAATCGTGGAATCAACGCGACAAAAATAAAAAGTGACCGCACGCAACATATGGTTGATAGAAAACAAAACACCTCGCACTAAGGAAAATTCACAACACACTAAGGAAAAGTAAAACGTACCGAAAAAGGGGCCAACGGTCGGAAAAGCAAAAAATGGCGGTTAGGGCAAAAATGTGTGAATTGGGGCATTTATGGAATTGAATGAAGCGTACTTAATAAGATTACACACATTAATTGCAGCCAAATAAGCTTCTCTGAGACGATTTAGGGAAATAATGACACCCTCTATATAAAGAAGAAACATGGGCCAAACAATACTTATTGTGAAATTGCAAATTCGCAAACCCGCGAAGCTAAGGACGAGAATCGAACAAGAAGAGTACAAATATTTGAAGCAGTCGAAGCCCAATCCACAAAACAAGAAGTGCTCACGATGGCACCTCCAAATATTGGTGCGCCAAGCCAAACAACATGCAAAACTAGAAGCAACCTCAGGTCACCGCATGAAACTACAGAGGTGGAGCAGTAAATGGCACAGAGAGAGGGAGTTGTTAATGTCGATGCAAATCCCTCACCCTAGTTCGAACCAGTGAGTGTGAAATTGGTAGAAGAAGAGGAACAAGCCCCGATGATGATCGAGATGGATATTGACTTGCACAAAAATGTACAGAGGCACCAAACAGTTGGCCCAGGGAACCTACAACAACCTGTTATGGCTGAAGTAGCCCAAAAAACAAATGGGGGCACCAACGAACAGACAAAGACCATTGGTCTGAGACCACAACCTGTGGTAGGGTCCATGTCGCAGGAGGAAGGACAAGTGGAATATATTACAGGGAAGACAGATTCAGGCGTAGAATATAGAGATGCAAAGGCTGGGACCTCTAGCACACCAGTAAGAAGAAAAGGAAAACAACCCATCGCGCGGTCCCTGCGCAAGTATCCCGACGTAGAAATTGTACTACCACACATTCTAGAGGGGGTGTAGGCCACACCAACACTACTAGGGTGCATGGAAGGGCTAAGGTACTTGGACCACGACATGGCCGACACTAACATATTCCCATAATTTGCACAACATGTCTACATGGATAAAATTGACGCAGATTCATTTAGAGACCCCATGATGCATCCAAAACAATGAGCAATAGGCCTAGCAAACAAAGAGATACTGGACCTTGTCGAAATTCCCCACTTTGGCATGGGGAAAGAAGTAAATAACTTCATCATGCAATTGATGGAAGTCCTTCGTGGAGGCTTCTTATGGATGGAAGAACCTATCTCCATCGATGTAGAACTCATCATGTTCATCATAGGTCTTCCATCAATGGGCGATAGTCCCATACAATACCTAGATGACAAAAAAAAATAAAAGGCTCTCACTGAAGAAATGAAGAAAACATACGTGACAGAGAGAGGCTTGCGTGAGATCATCATCAAAAGAATCAATGACACAACCACTAGGATGGACACAAAACTAATGGCATGCATATTGATACACAAGTGCCTAAAAGAGGAGGTCCCTGCAGGGGTTGTTGTAGCTACAGCTCAGTGCGCCAATGGAACCATGCTCAACTGGGCCCCATATCTGCTGAACCTATTCCTCGACAATTTCAAGGACACACAGGACTTGGGAACATAGTTCCACTGTTCCTGATTGATAATTCTAATAACACTAATCGGGTGGAAGGAGCCTCCATACTCTTAATTTAGTGATAGAGTAGGCCACTACCGCGCAATGCGGTACATATCCATGGGGAACACGTTGGACCCTAAGAGAAGAAGTTGAAACATAGGTACCTTTGCATGGTACTTAAGCAACATCCAGGACAATATAACCAACTCTTGGAGGATCACTCCGGAAGTGGTCATGCAATATCAAGGCATAGCCAACTTCAAGACTATGCGCCACAATATGTGGATCCAAGCACACATGGATCCAACAAAAGAATGGTTGCAACTTCATTTCTTCGTCAAGGCAGAAGAAGTTGAAATGGAAATGTGGGACTGGAAAGATGACTGAAAGATCCCAATCATTACCAAGGAAATGCCAAATGGAAAGGAGGTAGAAGCAAGGTCATATAAGACACCTGTAGGAGACAAAGATGCACCTAAAAACCAACACAATAGGGGAAGCCCTGTTAGAAGCCGGTGCAACAGAAGAAGGGCATTGCTCCAAATAAGGATGCGTATTCAGGGAAGGACATTGCCCCGACGCAGGAACAACAAGGAAGGGGGGACATATCTCCATAAGAATCCCCTTCGAAAACCACTCCATAAGAAATAGGGCCACCCAAGCGGCCAATCATACATACAGGGGGGCCGTGCAAGAAGGCCAACGCACATAAGAAAATACTAGAGTACACAATCACTGAGGATGATGCCGATCTTGTCGTAGATATAGAGTACAAGATCACTTAGCCAAGGAATCTAAAGAGGCTTAGCACCAAAGAGGCAGAATACAAAATGAGTTGGATGATATCAATCAGGTCCTCGAACAAATACAAGCAGCGTAGAGGCATGAAAGGGGAACAAAACAAATCCCCTCAGTGTCAAAAGCATAGGAAAGGACCACATCGAGTGAACAAGACACCATCTAAACCATAGAGTAGGTGAGTCCAATCTTCCAAGTCACATTAGACATGCTGCATATGGACAAGAGTATAGCCCAAACACCACTTAAGGATCTGGCATAGGTACAATTTGTATTGGCGAAGATACCAACAAAGGCACTGTACAAACTTCAAGTTAGTGTCGCGTAGGAAGTGTAATCACACGCAAGTATAGGTGCAATGAAATTGTAGGAAACGAGGAATGGAAATGATGCCCTGGAACTGGTAGTTGAGCAGGTAAAGCTCGAGACAAAGGAGGATAAAAAAAGTACAGATAATCTCGAGCAAAAGCTGAAGGAAGTTTGTACAAGGATTCCAGACAACGCGTAGGAAGCCATGAGAAATGCGAAGAACAAATCCAAATAATCATGCAAATGCTCGAGAACTACAAGAAGGAGATCGAGGAGCTCAAAGAAAAACTAACTCCAACTACTCCTCCCAAATTTCTGGTTGAAAGGGAGCAAAAAGCAGCCCTGCAAGTGGAAGTGATGCAGAAAGAGGATGACAGGGTCATACAACTATTCGAAAAGACTGCGTAGCTATGGACAACGTTGGAAGAAGATGATAGGATCCAACAACTAGACCAACAAGAGGAGGTAATAAACACTGCAATCCATGAGCTAAAATAGAGGAAAAATTCCATGAACATCACATAGCGAGTAAAGGTTGTGTAGGAGATGAAGAACCCGCATGCATAACTAAAGATTGCGCAGACTAATAAGAAGGCAAGGCTAGCCCAGTTAGAACCTCTCCAAGAGTAAGTAACGCAAATCATTGCGAAATTGGAAAAGGAAAAGACGAGAATGGTGTAGGACCATGTTGAGAGTGAAAAATCTATCAAGGAGCACATCACAACCCAGAGGGTGGAAGAGTTCACAGAAAAAGTTGCTTAGGGTAGAGCTAAAGGGGAAGATTTAGAAGGGAAATTCTACATCTTGGAAGAGGTTGTTTAGGAAGCGCACACCAACTTAGTGGCTCGGGATGAGCCACATGTTAGTGTTGGGGGCCTGTTGGGTGCAAGCCTATTTTGAGGAAAGGCCGAATTTTGGAAGGAAAGGCCCAATTTTGGAAGGAAAAGCCTAATTTTGGAGAAGGACAACTAGCAGGAAAATCAACACGTGCGAGGAAAAGAAACATGTAAGAGGAGAAACATGCAAGGCGCGTAGGAAGGAAAACCTAACCATGATAGTTTTAGGGTTTTGTTAGAGATTGCAATGACTATAATATTGTAAACTAATATAAATAAGAACCTAGGAGGCCTAGGTCGGGGTTCTGTTCGAGTGCTAGTTCAGTTTAATAATTGTTCTAGTTCTGTGGTTCGATGAGTGTAGTTGAGCTATTGTTGTAAAATATGTTGAGTTGTAAAGGGGAAAGTAGGCCAGACTTTGAGGGTTAGATCACAGGATGAGGAGCCTGGTGTGGTCTGGTCCGTCTCACATAGGTTATTGAACTTTTTCATGATTGTATGATGGGAGATGTAGTGTGCGCAACACCATATTTTGCAGAAAACTGAATAAAAGAGTAGATAAACCAAATATTTGTGGACATAGCCCAAGAGGGGGTGAACCATGGTAAAAATGGTTTCTAATGTGATGATTCTTGCATGTTTACTTTCTATCAGTAGTTACTTTATGAATGAATGGATGAATGGTTAAGATAGATACATTAGAATGCATGCATGGCTTAAAATATGAATGAACCCTAGGAATATTTGAATGAATAACATGATGAATGCACGAAGAAGATAAAATATAATACCAGATCCCCACTCACTCCTATTTTGGAATCACTTGAGAATTGCAGTTACCCATAGAACTATCTCCATTGAGACTGCCCAATGCACTTTGTGTGTTGTGTTTCCTTCTGGTTTACCAGGAGGGCGGATATTTTTAGAGGTTTTTGTTGGAAATATGTTCAGGTCTGAACCTAGGTTAGCCGAAGAAGTAGAAGTGAGAGAATAAACCCAACAGGGGGTGTGGGGAGGATTTCCCCCCCACATCTGTCTCCATGGGGGGGAGACAACATTCATTAGAACCCCCCCTAGTGGGGGTTTCGAGACAACGACCCCGAAGATAAATTTTTGGGAAAATTTCCTTATAAAATATTGTAATTTCATAATAAATCTAAACCGTTCATCATTAGGTTGCAGATCTGACGATAGAATTTATGTTAGTGTTTTTTTCCTTGGAAGGAAACCCTCTTTTATGTATGAGGGAATTGTATTGCAACCAAGTATGAGAGTGAATATCGTATTATGAGAGAGGAGACTGTGAGAAAGGAAGATGACGTTACAATGGGTGTGCTATATGTTGTATCACTTCATTCGCTGGGTAATAATAAATGAAGGAATTGGAATTTCTCTGGTGGACGTAGCCATATTGGGCCAACCATGTATTTATGTGTCTCTATTGTACTGTGTATCTTCTGTGTTTTGTTTCTACATCTGTTTTATATTTTTACTTTGCGATCCTCTTTTTTCTAACAACTTCAAATTGGAATTTGGTGTCGGCACAAAGTCTAGACATTGTAACAACTCAACGAATAGACATTGAGAACACAAGTTTTCCAGGGAAAATATTTTGATGGAAGAAAATTCACCCTGAAGTAAATAACTTCGTAAAAACAATCTACTCAGTGTCCAAGGAAGAAAAAGAAAACAAGGAAGACATAGAAAAACCCAACTTCCCCATAATGTATAATAAGGTTGTAGAGGTAGAGCACCATCTAGATGAATAAAAAACACCTGAGTGGATGGATGCATAAATAATAATTAAGGAGTTTGACATATCAATAGATGGTCGACCGAAAATGGAAAGAATAGGAGACTATTGGTCTAACAAAAAAACCATAGAAATAGTTGGCCTACTCAGAGAATATCAATATGTTTTTTCATGTGACTATAAGGACCTGAAAGGACTGGTGCAAGAGACGGGGGAGATGAAAATCGACATCAGAACTGGGGCCAAACCCATAAAAAAATGACCATATAAGTTGGCACACAAATAAAATCCCATAGTCCAGAAAGAGATAAAATCAATGCTAGCCGGAGGAATCATATATCCTATCAAAATATCACAATGGGAAAGTCCTATGGTTGTGCAACCTAAAAAGCGCAACGCCAAGAAACTTAGAATATGTGTCAAATTTTGAGGATTGAACAAACTTACAATCATTGATCCATTCCTGACACCATTAGCCAACGAGATTATTAATGAAGTTTTTGGGCACAAATGCTATTCTTTTATCAATGGCTTCTCAGGATACAACCAACTCCCCATTGCAAAAGAAAATTAGGGGAAAACACCATTTGTTTCTGAATTCAGGTCATTTTCATATAGAGTAATGCCATTCAGGCTCAAAAATTCGCTAGAAGTATTTTCTCAGATAGTGGTTAAAGAATTTCAAGAATACATTTACAAAACCATGGTTGTATACTTCGATGACTAGACCATCTGCAACCTACTGAATGATCACATCCAATGGTTAAGAATGATGTTGGAAATATGTAGACAAATTCACTTGTCTTTAAATATAAAAAAATGCATCTTTGCCACACCTATAGGAATTTTGCTGGGACATATTGTATGTAAATATGTAATCAAGGTCAACATGGCCAAGATCAAGGTTATTTTTGACTTGAAACCACCAATCAACCAAAAAAAAATCAAAATCTTCCTTGGGCATATCAGGTATTACAAAATATTTATCCGACATTACTCTGACATCATTAACCCCATTTCCGAGCTATTAAAGAAAGAAGTTGAGTTCCAATGGAGCCAAGGATGCAATAAATCTTTTGAGCTCTCAAAAAGAAAATTGGTGGAAGCACCTATACAAATATTTCCATACTGGTCACAAAAATTCCATGTCCATATGGATGCCTCTAACATTTCTATCAACTCAGTCCTAGACCAACCATATGATGACATGGCCAATCATCCAAATGCATACGCTAGTCTAAAATTGAATAAAGATGAAATAAATTATTCGACAACAGAGCGAGAGGCTTTAGCCATGATTTTATCCCTTCAAAAATTCCAACATTACTTATTGGCAGATCCATTCATCTTCTTCACGGGCCATCATGAACTCAAGTATTCACTAAATAAATTAGTTCATCAAGGAAACATTTGTCGATAATTGCTACTATTCCAAGAGTTTGAATTCAAAGTAGTAGTCTGACTTGGAAATAAGAATGTCCACCCATACGATCTATCTGGACTTGAGTCAGGAGGATATCCGACTAGGATAAAATATGATCTACTGGACTCACACCTATTTCATGTTGAAGCACCCCCCAAGGAACTCGAAGAAATCAAAAAAATTTTAGAATAAGGGAAGGCCTCAGATGATATCCTAGTTAACAAAACAAAGATCCTAACATTAAAAGAAACACCATTCATAGTCATGAATGAATATCTCTACAAACTAGGCATTGATATTATTCTAAAAAGATGTGCAGTTGAACATGAACGTGAGGATATAATCAATGAAGCACATGCAAGCCTAGTGGGAGGTCATTTTCAAGATGATACGAAAGACAAAAAGATCTTGAAGGTGGATCTTTGGTGGCTGAACTTACACAAATTCTGTCGAGAATAAGTGAAAAAGTGTGACAAATGTTAGAGGATGGGTCGATCTTTATGGAAAAATGAAATGCCTTTACGTACGAGAAATCCTAGTTTACCGTTTGAAATTTGGTCTATCGAATTTGTCGATCCCTTCCCAAAAAGAGAAAAAAGAAATGGGGTGGAATACATCATCACAACAATCAAATACTTAACTAAATGGGCAAAGGAAAAACTGGTCGAAAATTGCACAAAGGAAACAACTGCCAAATTTTTCTACGAAAATATAATAACCATATTCGATTATCCTTTAACATTAATAAATAATCAAGGAATGCATTTTGTCAATGGAACAATCGAATTCCTACTAAAAACGTTCATGATCGACCACAATAAGACAATTGGTTATCATCCAAAGGAAAATGGATCCATCGAATCATTCAATAGAACATTGCATAAAGGTTTAACAAAAATATGTGGAATCAACATAAATGATTGGTATGATAAAGTTTCAGCAGTACTGTGGGATTATAGAACAACGTAGAAAATATTGATTGGCCAAACCCCATTCAAACTTGTATATGGTTAGGAAGTTGTAATTCCATTACACTTGTATGCTAATGCATGAAGGATAACACCTATTCTTGAATTCCATCATATTCTTAACACAAGACAACACTTCTAGTAGATAAATCAATTAGAGGAAGAAAGGATGCTTGCATAACAACATTAGGAAGCTCAAAACAACCAATAAAAATCTTGTCATGGCCAACACATAAAAAAGAAAAATATAAACGAAGGAGATTTGGTATTACTATATAACAATCGGATAAAGGGTAAGCCTCGAAATCTAGAAACTACTTGGTTGGGTCCTTACATGGTCAAGGACATTCGACCGTCAGGATAAGTACACTTAAGGACCTTGTAAGGGCACCCCTTTCAAAAATTAGTCAATGGGGCCCGCTTAAAAAATTACAATACGTNCTCACGACCTGTTGGTGAAAACCTATTCAGGGGCACCAACAGGATCTGACTAGGTCAAAAATCCTTTGGGGTGGCCTAGATCGAATTTGAAAAGAAAAAAAGAATAAGAAAAAACAAAAGAAAAGAAAACGAGATAAGTAATAAAAGTAATAAAAGATTAAGGAATGAATTAAGAAAAGAAAAAAAAAAACATTTTGGTTATCAGAATTAGGTACAAAACTGTTTGAGAACTACAAGCTATATGAATGACTCAAATCACCAAAATCATTCATTCAAGTTTTCCATATCCAAACATGAGAAGAAAACGAGGTCCTTGCTCATCACTAAAGTCATTCAAAGAAGAAAAACTGAAACCTAGCACAAATTCGGCACCAAGTAAAGATCTATGACATCTCCTAAATAAACGGACTAGTAAATTGACTGAAAAGGAAGTACTTCACCCAGTCAAACGTGAAACTCATCAATCAAGCAAGTGAAACTCATCAATAGAGTGTGGAAATCATAATTCAAGTGAGCGATATCACTTTCAAATAATTCAACGAATAGACCATGGATTTAGAAAATCAAACATCCATCAAATCGACAAAATAAATGTAGATGTTTAAGGTTCAAGTCGAAGAATGATATATGTTTTCACAACATTTTAAACGAATAACTCTCCAAACAACATTCAAGGGTTTTCCACAACAACTACTAGAGAAGTCAGGGGCGACATCTACATATCGACCACAATTCCAATTTCTCAATCCTACACAAACTGAGGCGAACATCCTGACTGCCAGACACCAGTCAAGGACTCCAAAGGTAGTCATTGACGAATCATAAGAGTCACGAGTGCCAATCAAAACAACATTAGAGGGGATTTCTCAGTGCGACATATTAGATATCATTTTTGGGATTAAATGCGTAGAGTAAGTCATTAATATATGACCCATCTCCATGAGTATTAGTCACAACTGACCAATAATTCTCATGATTTGAATAGTCCACTTAGCACTCATTGCATGAGGTGATGCTCACAGGGGTGAAGAAGTGGGATTGAAACCAGCGAAATGAATCACATAGGATCAATCATCACTTCTGGGGCTTGCACCTGGTAACCAGGACTTCCCAGGTGGTCACCCATCCCAAGATGCCTCTGGCTCAAGCGCGCTTAACTGTGGAGTTTTCCCCACAATCAGGCCCACTTAGCTTGCTACCCCATTTGCAAAACCTTAGCAATTATTGTGCCTTATCAAATATACAGTTAGAGCTCCCTTCACTCTTATTATTTAAGCATAGAGGGGCTTTCGCAATGCAACATATTAGATATCATTTTTGGGATTAACTGCGTAGAGTAAGTCATTAATATATGACCCATATCCATGAGTATTAGTCGCAAGTGACCAATAATTCTCATGATTTGAATAGTCCACTTAGCACTCATTGCATCGAGTGATGCTCACAGGGGTGAAAAAGTGGGATTGAAACCAGTGAAATGAATCACATAGGATCAATCATCACTTCCAGGGCTTGCACCTGGTAACCAGGACTTCCCAAGTGGTCACCCATCCCAAGACGCCTTTGGCTCAAGCGTGCTTAACTGTGGAGTTTTCCCAACAATCAAGCCCACTTAGCTTGCTACCCCATTTGCAAAACCTTAGCAAGTATTGTGCCTTATGAACTATCCAGTTAGAGATCCCTTCACTCTTATTATTTAAGCATAGAGGGGATTTCGCAGTGCGGCATATTAGATATCATTTTTGGCATTAACTGCGTAGAGTAAGTCATTAATCTATGACCCATCTCCATGAGTATTAGTTGCAACTGACCAATAATTCTCATG
>SNQJ01S0063323.1:34663-49020 GCA_010110895.2 Picea sitchensis
GACTGAGAGAAGCTCCACAGGTTGGCGAGTGGTCGAACAAGTTCTCCTAGAGAGCGCGTTTCATTCACTCGCAGAAGATAGCATAAGAAGGATGGACGGTTGAAATCCCCTGGAGAGATTTCACGAGAAGCCGAGGACCATTAGATCTTGCAAATTTGCAAGGAGTTTAAAGGCACGAACATTCATAGGTTCAGAGCTCAGGAGGAAGTAGGGTCATTGATCGGGGTTCATAGGAACCATCATATTTTCACATGCCATCACATATCGGCATATCGCGAGTTAGAGCACCATGCTGCAGGAGCGGGAGTAGCGATATCGCGAATAACGATATCGTGAAGAGCGATACTCCGATAGAATTATAACCGTTGACCGTGGGGACACGTGTCACGAAATCCCAAATATTCGGGGTTCGGAGAATCGGGGTTCTCGACTACAGAGAACGCTTGTAGGTCGGATTCGCGATCCGCGAAATCCCGAGGTGACGTGGCAGTGCGGGACCCCAGAAGCTAGTGGAGTACAGGTGGCATTGTATCGAAGGATCGGACCATCGGGGTTCGGGGTTTAGAAATACAAGGTGTTGACATCGCAAGTAGCGATATCCCGATAGGGAAAACTCTGATAGCCGAAGAAGAAAAAGTCAACGATTGGCCCATATCGGGGTTCGGGGACTCGTGAGGCATGAGGCACACGACCACAGGATTCACGAAGTCGCGAAGTCCGATTTCCCGAGTGTGAAGGGAGGTCAGAGAGGAGGTGCTGTGGGTGAAGAATTCCCGAGAGGAATTAGAGGAGCGTTCACGCTCTTCGGGCCAAAGTAAGAGAAGGTCCTGGTGAGTGCGATTAAGCACAACAAACACATAACTAGTATCTAATATGAAAAAGATGTCACCTTTCATAATCTAGATTACACCAAATCGATCTAGTTCTAGAGTGTTGGATTTCTACAAGAAGGTTCACATTCACCTTCTCTAGTTCAAGAGAATATTCCGATATGCCAACATTGTTACGATTTGGCCACATGGAAGATTAATTCTTCAATATTCATCCTTGTGAGCATTGCGGAAAGCATAACCATCCTTCAAACAAATGTTCTAACAACAAGAAATCTGCAAGAATAAACAAACACTATGGGTGGATGACTTCTTGGTAATGGTCATCAATATCCAAGAAGATATCTCAATCATACCATAGAATTCATTCTCAGGTATTGATGCATCTTGGAGTGAAATACTTTTTGTCTTCTCACCTTGTCTTTAACAGGGGGGAACAACATTAGGGATTGACAATTAGACTTCAAGTTTTGAAGTCTTATAAATCAGGCAATAACAAGCGAGCATGATTGGTTTGTGGTTTTCCTTAAATCACCACTTAGTAGAAGACTTACAACTTTTTCTAGACAATGGTTTGTTTTTTTTCTTAAACCTCCACTTAGTAGAAAAATTTCAAAATTTTCTACACAACAATTTATGTTCATCTTTAAACCAACATCTGAGAGAACTTCCAATTAGTAGAAGACATCAACTTCAACTTCTTGCTAACTTAGAAATGTTCCAAGAACCATTGATCCCTGGAGACAAGTTCCAAAGTTTATGGTCCTTCTTAAACCACCAGATTGGTTTGCGGTCTTCCTTAAACCACCACCACCATTTAGTAAAAGAAATCAACTTTTGCTATACATTCGGTTTTGGTCATCCCAAAACCACCAGATTCATAGAGCACATTCAACCATTGGCAGTTGCACACTTCGAGATTTCATCTGCACACTTCCAAACTTTAGCTTTCTTCTTGGACTCATATACACCCCTTCGGATTAAGGGGGGAATGTTGGAAACATTAATCCATTTAGGTTTACTCGAAGAGTGAATATGAAACGTCACAAGACGTAACCATTGTAGGGAGTCCAAGAGACCTCTTGGAATACAAATCTAAGGGTCACATCACTATACTTATACATGTATCATATTGATGAATTAATGCACTTCAAACTTATTTGTATTTTCGTGTGTCTAACAATGATATAAGAGCAACAAAATCAACGATTGACAATCAGGATCCAAGCTTTGAAGTTTGATCAATTGAGCAACAACAAGCGAGCATGATTGGTTTGCGGTTTTCCTTAAATCACCACTTAGTAGAAGACTTACAACTTCTGTTAGAAAATGGTTTGTGGTTTTCCTTAAACCTCCATTCAGTAGAAGAATTTCAACTTCTGCTACACAACAATTTATGGTCATGTTTAAAAAAACATTCGAGAGCACTTCCAATTAGTAGAAGACATCAAATTCAACTTCTAGCTAACTTAGGAAATGTTCAGGGAACCATTAATCCCTAGAGCCAAGTTCCATAGTTTATGTTCATCCTTAAACCACTAGATTGGTTTGTGTTATTCCTTAAACCACCACCATCATTAAGTATAAGACATCAACTTACACTAGCTGTTCGGTTTGTGGTCATCCAAAAACCACCATATTTAAAGAGCACTTTCAACCATTGGTAGCTACAAAGTTCAACATTTTAGTTGTACACTTTAGACTTCAACTCTCTTCTTGGAGTCATATACACCCCCTTCAGATTAAGGGGGGGAATGTTGGAAACATAATCTATTTAAGGTTACTCGAAGAAGGAATATGAAATGTCACAAGACATAACCATTGTAGAGAGTCCAAGAGACCATTTGGAATATAAATCCAAGGGTCACATCACTCTACTTATACATGTATCATATTGATGAATTAATGCACTTCACTCTTATCTCTATTTTCATGTGTCTAACATTAATCAAATACCTCGTTGGTTGCAATATGAACAAGGACATAGATAAGGGACTATGATTCCAAGAGAGAGGGGCTAAAGGGGCTAAGTCTTATTATTAATATTTTTTTCACCCATCTTGGTTTTAGTTGGGAAAAGCTGTTACATGAACTTCTTGGGGAAGGAAATGTAGTGATTTATTGCATATAATGATATAAACCCAATTTTTGGTTGTTTGGGGGGTTCCTCAATCATTTTGGTTACTCATTTCATTGTTATTAATTACTTATTCATTCTTGCTCATTCTTTGTCTTGGTCTCGGCATGGGAAAATAATTATGGGAGGAAAAGAGAGATTTCTTGTTGGCTATAAGGAATTATTGATTATTCCAGAAAGGAATGGATGCCTTTGTGCAAGAGAATAATGAAAGTTGAGAGAGAATTGTCCACAACTAAGAATCCTCAGAGTTTCCATCATTGATATTTCTTGACGAGTAGCAATGGAGCCCTGGAAAAGAAGTGGAATATCCCGAGGGACTACATTACAAAGAAAGGGGTTCATTTCTTAGGGTTGTGCAGGCTGAAGGGGAAGAGATTTGGTAAACTAGTATTTTCATGTGGTCGAGAAAACTATGAGAGCTTGATAGCTGGTTGTGTGTGTTAGAGTAGGCCTAGGACATGTCCTTGTGGATTCATAGCCTTGGCTTGGGGGTGGCCTGTTGTTGAGAGCTAGAAAAACATTTTCTATGGTTGGGTGGAACGTTTGACGTCTACATCCCGTTGGTGAATGTTTATTTGAAAAGATAAGTGTTCTCTATGTTTTCTGTGTAATTTATATTATGTTGTGTATTTAATATCTTTGAAATGTATTTATATTGTGCATGCTTGCTCTTATTGCTGTGCATGGAAAGTTGATCATTTCTTTTATGGTTTAACATGTTCTTTTTAATTACATGCATTGGTTTCATGTTTCTAGATTAATTAAATAATGGTAAGATAAATTCTTAATTTGCCAAAGAAACCAAATTTAGAGGTACATAGGTTGATGGATACATTACAGTGTGGTTTCCGAGAAAAAAATTGGGTTTGCTGGTGAAAGGTACATCATAGGTGAGGATGTCATAACATCTGATTTATTATAGTTGAGCCACCGAATATGATAGGTAATATTATCATTATCTTTTGATTATTTTAGTTGCATATTTTTTTGTCTTATTAATGCACATGTAATTGATTATAAGATTTTGTTTAAATTGTTGAATTATTGTTGTCTATTATTTTGTAGATATTGGCACATATTCTAACGATGGGCCTCCTCCAAAGCATGATGTAGAGATGGAGGAGGTTGATGAGATAATTTAATGGTGTAGACCTAGCATGTCATGGAAACCAAATCATAGATTCCAACATTTAATCACATATTGGTTATGCACACTATGCTAGTTATAGAGTGGCACTAATGATACCTAGAGTCATTGCACATGATCCCAAGCTTACACATATCTATGGGAGCCTTCCCTAATATATGGCATTATTGATGCCTCATGTTATTGGTATCCCCATCCTAGTCATTGAGGAAAGGTGTTAGGGTCCCACCCTAACTCCCCTATTTAGTGGAATAGATGTTACTTAATGTATTGAGGGTCAACTCTATTAAATAAGGCCCCACGAGGATAAAGAAGGCCCATTAGTTAGTGGTTGAGACCTTATTAATGGAGGTCCACTATGTGATTAGGATATTGTTCAATTAGAAGCCATATATTGCAGTAGAAGGTATGTAGTCAATTTTCAAGTGAATATTATTTTATTTGGAGCTTTGCTTGTGTTGGAGGTTGCCCCCTCGAAGAGGAAAGTGAAAATTGCATCCAAAAATATCAATAAAGTTTTTCTTACTGCTGTTTTTTTTTTCACAATTTTGGTTCTGTTTATTTGCTTTCCATATCTATATTTCCTTCTATATTGCTCTATTGATTTTCTTTCCATAGATATATTCCATTTGTTTTTCTATGGATATTTTGTTTTAGTTAACAAGGAACACCATAAATATTATCAAAGAACTTTCCAATGCCGACATATGCTACAATTTTAGATTTTTTATGACTAGAGACATGTTTCAACATCTTTAAATAAAACATAGATCTACTGTTTAGTGGGTAAACTTGATGTCAGGGAAGAATACATGCAAAAAATACAAGAGGTGTCACCTTGTTGGACACCCTTGTAATATTTGTTGGTACCCCTTTGAGTAGTACCATATAAGACAACACCTGTATACATGATTGTCTTCTATGTACCTCTAGGTATATTGAAAACCCCCTAGGCACACATAAAACCAACCTTACATAATCCTATTGTCCCTCTTGTTGCTATAGTACACCGAGAACAACACTTGGGGAGATCAATCTCACATACAAAAAAATGAGTAGTATAGCTAAGAATATGGTCTATCCTCCTTAGTTGGTGTCATGAAGGATTTATTTAAGTAATATTATTGGAAACCTTCTGGTATATTAGAGAGGTATAACACTTGACACTCTTTTGTTTTTTGAACTCTACAACCCCTAACCTCTTCCTACAAAACCCAACTTCCGTGGAACATGTAATGAAATCCATTTGTCACATTCACTTAGTGCCTCACACCTAATCAAGCACTAGTGCTTAGTATTACCTATGACCACCCCATTGTTTGGTGCTATTAGATTACCCTAATTCTCGATTCCTTCATTTTCACAATTGATTTGTGTTCATTTTTGATTTTTCTAAATAATACTAGATTTTTGATTTTTTTTTCTATGCAACAACAATGCCTCCTCGATGAAGAAGAGACCAGGGAAGTGAATTTTTATCATTTAATTTACATTTTCAATGGATTAAATTTAAAATTAAGCTTTTCAACAATGTTAGTGCACTAAAGACTAGTGTGTTTCTAGGGTTGCTTTGAGAGTGGTTCTTTTCCACAACAATAACACACCAAAGGGATTCATAATAATGTTAAGAAAATTTCCCATGCTATCTAGTTCACTTTGAGATGTACTATCTCATTGGTCCAATACTCCTATCAAAGCACCAAAGTGGTGCTTTTGTGTCCGCACGAATTGACGATGCTCCTATACATATCAGGCAAATTCAAAATATTGGTTAAATTTGTCAATTTTTTCTGTGCTTTTCGGCGCACATTTTTATGTAATGTTGCACTTTCTAGGTTCTCATGTAAAATCACTAATGTTATATGGTGTGTCTATACATATTATATGAATAATAAATATGAATAAGTATTTTTATGGAGATTTCCATGCTCAAGAATGTGTTAATATATGTAAGGATGCACAGTGGTGGTGCTCCTTTAAAAGCACCATGGCGGTGCTTTTTAAGAACACTATTTTGTGGTGCACCAATATCTATTAAACGTTTCACAATAGTTATAATAGTTTTATAAAACTTTCGTATGATTTCTAGTGCACTTATGAATGTACAAACACACCATTGTGGTGCTTGAACTTTTTGAAAAGAACACCATTTTAGAGTGCATTATATTAAAGTAAGAATCATAATCATTTACAATGCCTTTAAAAACTATAACACACTGTGGCCAATTATTTCATTAAAATTAAGGCACGCCTCACAATTATACAATTTTTTTATGCACAAAAATTAGTTTCAATATTTAATGAATATTACAAGCAATAATTTAGTATAAATTGTTTATTTTAGGGATATATTTCATGATGATATTTGTACGTGAATTAGGGATAACCACAACAACCACATGTTGACTTATATGAATTAGATTATGTATGTAAGGCTAGGGAGAGGGATACGGATTTAATTCCTCATTTGATTACAACTCAAACTCGTCAATGGAAGTTCTGCAGGGTGACTAGTGACCCGGTGGACCAGATTGGAAGCATATAGAAATGAGAGAAGGGGAAGCATTTCCTCGGTGATAGACGACCTGATGACCGAAGTATGCAAACTATATCAAACTCAGAATAAAATCCAGGAGAATAAAAATAGTGCCATGTTAGTGACATGTCAATGCCATGTCAGCCAATGATGCCATGTCAACAGATTGCCACGCAGGAAAGATTGTCCTACAGTCTAGAAAAAACAATGTTGGAGCCATTTTCTTATTTTGGCCATAATTG
The DNA here is from genome assembly GCA_010110895.2 of Picea sitchensis. NCBI lineage: Eukaryota > Viridiplantae > Streptophyta > Pinopsida > Pinales > Pinaceae > Picea > Picea sitchensis. The sequence continues at coordinate 41,559 of SNQJ01S0063323.1, forward strand.
GAGGAAATTAAGTTAGATTGAGATGAAACTTATGGGTTTTTTTCTGTAGTAAGGAGGGATATAAAAGTGCTGAAGAGGGCCACTATTCATTTTTTCTTGAATTTGTTAGAAATTTCAAAATAGTGGTTTTTAAAGATCCAGGTCCATATCATCGACAAATATCCATATTAATCTGACATTCTTAGAGAGAGAGTCCATAAAGTAGACATGGAAATAACCCATGAATAAATTGAATAAATTCTAAGGGATTTAGAATGAGGATGTTGAAATAGGCTAAAATCCACTATTCCAGGCCACTTTTTGGGGATTTTTGGGATTTTCAGAGGATTAAAGGTGACCCCATATCAAAAAATTGGAAAATTTTATTTACTCGAAATTTTATATACTCATTAAGATAGGCTACTTTGGTTTAGTGAAGTTCTTCCAGAACTGCATAGATTGAAAGAGCCAATTTTGCTAAAAATTCTAAGTTTGGATTTTTTTTGTAAAAAGGACAAAGTTGCAGATTCCATATTATTGTAGAATATTAATGTAGTGAAAAATGTATAATCTAAAGGTTTTTGTGTGTTCAAAATTATGAGTATTATCAGTTCCTGATACATTTTTGTTTGTTTGTTTCCTTATGTATTTTCTTATACAATTGACAATGACCTCCCAGTAAAATTGCACCAGTGGAAAAAGTGTATAAATGGGGTCAAAATGGATATTTTAGGAAGCCATAACTTTCATCTCAAAGATCATATTGAGGCACAATAATAGACATTGGAAAGCATATTTAGAGGAGAATAACCTGGAATTAATATAATTTGTAGAAATGTAATATAATTCTTCAAGAATTGAGCAGAAAAAGGACAAGTAGCATTAATTGACAAAAAGTTATAATATATATAATTCTAACAAAAATGGTTACTTGCATATTTTATAGAATTAGAGGTATAATCATATCAATTCAAGTCCATGATTTCATATCCGAGTCATGGAGGAAGCCAATAGACAAAATATCAATGTGGGTAATGAAGAGATATAATCTAATGGACATATGAGCTGAGTGGAACCAACAAAAAATGTAGAGACTATGAGAATTATGTGAATGGAAGTGAAAAGTAATAGATCCAAAAATGAGAGAATAATGAGAGCACATGAGGAGTAGAATCAAATAAATTCTCAAATGGTGGAAATCCTAAATCAGTTGCAGAGGTAAGCAAAGAATGGATCAGGTTTGAGACATGAGGAAGAAGGAAGGCATCATGAAAGAAGAGATAACTACAAAATACCTAGTCATTCAAGAAGTTCTAGTAGAACTCTTAGAAATTGCTCACCTCCTTACTCAACAAGGAAGTTTTATGCTTCTAAATATTCAAGGAGTAGTCTAAAAGTGTCTACCATTAGATATCAAAGAACAAGATATGATTTGGACAATTTGCAAGGAGAGCTTAAGAAGCTTAAGCCACCCTCCTTTGATGGTGAAAGAGAAAGAGAAGATGGTGTTGACACCTGGTTATTTAGAATCATGAAGTATTTTCGGTTGCAAAACTACTCATCTAACCTAGAAGCCAAAATTTCCACATACCATTTGCATGGAAAAAATGTTACATGGTGGGATCAGTTGAAACAAGTTGAGCACATTATTGAGAGCATGATTACTCTGAAGCAATTCAAGAAATATTTTCGGAAGGAGTATCTTTCAAAGCACTGCTATGACAAGAAGATGCAAGATTTATTTGAAATTAGGTTAGGGACCATGACTATGGGATAATATGAAAATAACTTCTTGGGATTGATGAAGTATGTGGGGTTTATCAAGGATGAAACTGTGAAGATACAAAGGTTTCTGTGTGGACTACCATATTTTTATAAAGATAAGATTCAATATGATGAGATTAGAACTTTGACAAAGACCATTAGAAATGATAAAGACATGTATGAGCAGGACAATGCCAAATAATATTTTCAGGAGTATTGAAAGGATAAGAAGAAGGAGAAATATGATTAGAGAAGGAAGGAATTAAAACCTTCTTTTAGTAGAAGCATTATTAATACAAACCAACAAGATCAATCTGCTAAGAATGAATACAAGAGGGAAGAATCCCTAGGAAAAAGGGGAAGAACACCAATAAAATATTGGGTATGCAAAGAAGATCACATGTACACGGATTTCCTTCATAGAAAAGACGACACAAGGACATTGCACATCATACAAGAGGTTACTACAGTAGAAGACATGGGAAAAAACATTCCAAGAATATATGCAGCCCTAGAAGGTCGACAAGTAGAACACCATTCCAATATGATTGAGCTGGAAAGTAAGATCATTAATAATCTTGTTTATATTTTGATTTATTCAGGAGCAAGCCATAGTTACATTGATCCTAAAATAGTGGACATATTTCATTTGGAGAAAAGTAATATTGAAAAATCATGTTTGGTTCAACTAGCCACTAGAACCAAATGAAGGATCAATGAAACTATCAAAGAGTTTCCAATAAGTCTAAATGGAGTGATTACTAATACTGACATGAATATCATACCATTAGGATCATATGATATCCTAATAGGAATGGATTGGTTGGACAAGCATCATGGTGTCCTAGATTGCCATAACAAGACATTTACATGTCTCGATGAAGAAGGAAAACAAAGCATTGTGAAATGAATTCCAAGACCCATTTCTATAAGGGATATTTCAGCCTTACAACTGAAGAGATGTTTTAGGAAAGTATATCAATTGTATGCCACTCATGTGAAGGAGCCAAAAAATACCAAAGGCTCAAGTCTCAAAGATTACTACCAAAGAGGGATATAAATTTCTCTATTGATTTAGTACCAGGAGTCGCCCCATTGTCAAAAAATCCTTATAGAATGAGTACACCATAATTAAAAGAATTACAAATGAAAATGGAAGAATTGTTGAAGAACATGTACATACACCCAAATGTCTCACCTTAGGGAGCACCAATACTCTTTGTTAAAAACAAGGGTGGAACATTGAGGACGTGTATTGAATTTAGACAGCCGAATAAATCCACCATGAAGAACAAATACCCTCTACCTAGAATTGATGACCTCTTTTATTAGCTAAGAGGATCAAATATATTCTTGAATATAGACTTGAGATCAGGATATCATCAGGTAATAATTAAGGAAGAAGACATCAATAATACAACCTTTAGAACCATGTATGGACATTATGAATTTTTGTGGTGCCATTTGGACTCACCAATGCACCATTTGTCTTTATGTGCTTGATGAATGCCATGTTCAAAAATTCTCTAGATAAGTTTTTCATTGTGTTCTTGGATGACATACTTATCTATTCTAAATCATAAGAAGAAAAAAAACATCACTTGAGGTTGGTATTGCAAGTACTAAGGGAACATGAAATTTGTGCCAATATTAGTAAGTTCTCTTTTTACCAGGAGCAAATCCATTATTTGGGGAACAATATTTCAGAAGAAGGTATAGCAGTAGATCCAGAGAATATTGAAGCCATTAGAGGATGGCCAGTACCCGTGAATGTTTCATAAGTCATATCTTTCATGGGAGTAGCTGGATACTACATGATATTTATAGCAAGGTTCTCTAATATTGATAATCCCATCACTTATTTACAAAAGAAGGGAAACAAGTTTGAATGGAAAACATAGTGTGAAGAAAAAAATAATTTGTTAAAATAATTACTTATTATTGCACCCATTTGGAATATTGCTAACCTAAATGAGAGTTTTGTGGTATGTACGGATGCATGCAAGGAAGGACTTGGTGGAGTCCTCACTAAGAATGGATATATCATTAGTTATGAGTCTAGAAAGTTTAAAGAACATGAGAGGAATTATGCCAGACATGATTTGGAGCTTGTTTCCATAGTTCATGCATTAGATATGTGGAGACATTATTTAATGGGGAAGAAATTTGAATTAAGGACAAATCATAGTGGTTTGAAATATCTTTTTGAGCAACCAAATTCAAATGTCAGGTAGACAAGATGGCTAAATTTTTTAAGTGTGTATGACTTTGACATCAAGCATATCAAAGGAAAAGAAAATAAAGTTGATAATGTACTCAACAAATGAGTACATCTCATGCATGCTACAACCATTAGTACGCATCAACCAGATTTAAAGAGAAAATTTTTAGATGTTGTTGTTATAGACCAACATTACCTAAAGGTAAAAGAAAGCTTACAACATGAAAATATACAATTTTTTTTTTAAAGAGTATGAGATTAAAGAATATGGATCACTTATGTATAAAAACATAATTTATGTTCCTAGTTCTAGAGAACTTAGGTATTTGGTATTAAAATAAATGCATATTGTTCCATATGCAAGACATATCGGTTACCAAAACAAAATTGCAACAATAAGAAGCCAATACTTTTGGATAGGAATGAAGAAGGATGTTGCTAATTACATTGCCACATGTAATGAATGTCAGAGAGTGAAAGCTAAGCATAGAGACCTATAAAGTTTCCTACAACCATTGCTAATTCTAGAAAAGAAATGTGAAGTGGTAACCATTAATTTTATTACTAAATTTCCTAGGACAAAAAGGCAACATGATTCAATAATGGTAGCTGTGGACAAATTGACAAAGGCTTCTCATTTTATTCCAGTGAAAATGACTCATATACCAACTAATATTTCATAAATTTACATGAGGGAAATTTCCATGTTGCATGGAATACCTAAGGCAATTGTATCATACAGAGATACAAAGTTTACTTCAAATTTCTAGAGGGGATTATTTAAAGGATTTGGTACAAATATGAATTTTACCACAACATACCATCCATAGTCAGATGGGAAGACACAAAGAGTCAACCACGTGATTTAAAACATGTTGCGAATGTATGTGATGGATAAACCATCTAAGTGGGAAGATTACTTACATTTGGTTGAGTTTACCTATAATAACGAGTATCAAACTTCATTGAAGATGAGGCCAATTGAATATTTGTATGGTAGAAGATTCAATACTCCAGTGAGTTGGGACAACCCAACAAATAGATTAGTACTTGGGCCAGAAAATATCAAGGATATGGAAGACCAAATGGTTAAAATTAAGTAGAATTTGAAAGCAACATAAGATAGACAAAAGAGTTATGTAGATAAGAACATGAAAACTAGAGAATTTAAAGTGGGAGAGCATGTGATTTTGAAGTGAAGCCCATAAAAATATCATTAAATTTGGGAAGCTATACAAAGCTAACAACCAAATTCTATGGTCCTTTTGAGAAATTGGACAGAATAGGACTAGTTGTATACATGCTTGCATTTCCTGCTTTGATGAATGTGCATAATGTATTTCTTGTCTCTTTATTGAAAAATTATGTGCATGATCCTAACCATGCTATTGATTGGAATTTGATTTAGGTGGATCCAGAAGGATACTTTCAGGTCTATCCTGTGCACATTTTGGATAGGAAGGTCAAAGTGCTATGAAATTTAGCCATAGGAATGGTAAAGGTTCAATGGACCTGCTATGGTCCTAAAGATGCTACTTGGGAGCATGAATATTCCATGTAGGAAGAGTACCCGTGAATTTTTGAATAATTTTGAAATTTTTATTTCTCTCTTTTGTATATGCACCAAGGATAGTGCTAAAATAAGGGGGAGGGGAATGCAATACCTCAGTTTTGAGTCCCCGCATTAATAATGTATTTTTGTTTATTCATAAAAGGCTAGAGTACTTGAAAAGTTGAAAAACCAGAGTGCCTAGAAATGTGACACTTTGAATATATTAATAAAATACAATGCCGGATGCAAGACGGACAAGGAAAGAGATAGGGGGCTATGATTTCATGAGAGGGGAGGTTAAAGGGGCTAAGTTTGTTTTTATTATTTTATTCACCCATCTTGGTTTTAGTTGGGAAAACACTTACATGAACTTCTTCGGGAATGCATGTGGTGATTTATCGCATATAATTATATAAACCCCAATTTTGGTTGTTTGGGGGTTTCCTCATTCATTTGGTTAATCACTCATTCATTTTGGTTACTCATTTCATTGTTATTCATTCCTCATTCATTCTTGCTCGTTCTTTGTCTTGGTATGGACACAGGAAAATAATTATAGGTGGAAAAGAGCTATTGCTTGTTGGTTGTAAATAATTATTGATTATTCTAGAAAGAAACACATGTATTTGTGTAGGAGAATAATGACAATTGAGAGAGAACTGTCCACAACTGAGAATCCTTAGAGTTTTCAACATTGAGATTTCCTGACCAGTAGCACTAGAGCCCTAGAAAAGAAGTGGAACATCTCGGGGGACTGCATTGCAGAGAAAGGGATTCATTTCTTTGGGTTGTGTAGGCTGAAGGGGAATATAGTTGGTAAACTAGGATTGTTGTGTGGTTGGGAAAACCGTGAGAGATTAATAACTGGTAGTGTGTGTTAGAGTCGGTATAGGACTCGTCCTTGTGGATTCATATCCCTAGCTCAAGAGTGACCTGTTGTTGAGATATATAACAACAATTTCTATGGTTTGGTGGAACAACCAATGTATACAACCAGTTGGTGAATTCTTAATTGAAAAGATAAGTGCTCTCTATGTTTTCTGTGTAATTTTTATTTTGTTGTGTATTTATTATCTCTGAAATGTATTTGTATTGTGCATGCTTTCTATTACTGTCGTGCATGGAAAGTTGACCATTTATTTTATGGTTTAGCATGTTCTTGTTAATTGCATGCATTAGTTTCATGTTTCTTGATTAATTAAATAACAATAACATACATTTTTTATTTTCCCAAGAAGCCAAATTTAGAGGTACCTAGGTTGATGGGTACATTACAGTTTGGTTTTCGAGCAAATTTTTGGGTTTTCTAGTGATGGGTACGTCACAGGTGAGGATGTCCTAACATTTGATTTATTATAGTTAAGCCACCGAATATGAGATGCAATATTATCATTATCTTTTGATTATTTTAGTTGCATATTTTTTTGTGTTATTAATGCACATGTAATTGATTATAAGATTTTGTTTAAATTGTTGAATTATTTTTGTTTATTATTTTGTAGATATTGGCACATATTCCAATGATGGGCCTCCTCCCTAGCTTGATGTAGAGATGTAGGAGGTTGATGAGATAAATTAATGTTGTATACATGACATTCCATGGATACCAAATCATAGATTCCAACATTGAATCACAAATTGGTTATGTACACTATGCTAGTTATGGAGTGACACCAATGAGACCTAAAGTAATTGCACCTAATCCCGAGCTTACACAGATCTATGGGATCCTTCCCTAAGATATGAAATTATTGATGCCTCATGTTATTAGTATCCCCATCCTAGTCACTAGTCATTGAGGAAAGGTGTTAGGGTCCCACCCTAATTCCCCTGGTTAGTGGAATAGATGTTACTTAATGTATTGAGGGACACCTCTATTAAATAAGGCCCCATAAGGCTAAGAAAGCTCCATTAGTTAGTGGTTGAGGCCTCATTAATGGAGATCC
>SNQJ01S0063323.1:55248-96387 GCA_010110895.2 Picea sitchensis
GAACCTCTGAGGACACCAGTCCTCCCTAGCACCTCCCTACCACCCTGGATTATAAATATGAAATACTGAAACCTATTACAGTGATATAGTGTTCAATAACAACTTACCAGTCTCATCACTGTTTTGCAAGATTTTTCTACTTAGTCTTCCTCACTGTCTTCCTGCATGCATCCACTGCCCATTCAGTTCTTCTGCCTTTTGTGCTCTGTGTGCCATTCCAATTCAATGCACCTTTTGTTTCCTGTCCATTTCAGCTGCTGCACCACCCCTTTACTTCTTCACACATGCATTACTTCACCTCAGCAACAACAACATCATCACTTCTCTGTGTCGTGTACTTATAGCTTCTGTGCACCTTGTGCATGCAATATGCGCAATGCTTCTGCATCTCTTCACAGTGACTGCTCTGTCTGATCATCATTACGAATTCTCAGCTTCTCTAGCAGTTTGCCCATGCGTTCAGCATCACTGGATTTCATGCCGAGATTCCTCAGCCTCTCTGGCAGTCAAGACTCTTCGTCTTCTCTGGCATATTCGAGCTTATACTTTCTGCTTCAGTTACAAACTTCAACACTCATCCACTTGTCAGTCCCTCTAAGAATCATCTTCATTCACTGAAAGAATCTTGGAGACCCTTCATCTCCTCTGGCGATCACACAGAGGTCTCTTCGAATCCTTTGGCAGAGACCATCAATGGTTTCCAACAGTTAGACTGCGAGGAGCAACATTAGCCCTCTGATCGTGCCCAAAATCCCCTGCACCATTGGATTGATTTCATGTGATCTTGCGTTTATTTCGCCAATTCGCATTTTGGTATTTCGGGATCCCCATGGTAAATATTTCGTTACTCTCCATGTCCTTATCTCCGAAACTCTGAAATGGAGCTTGTCTGAACTAGCTTCTTCCTTCATCTTCCACCGATGTGACCGATGACTGCGACCATAGGTTGAGCCAAAACGTGTTTCGCTTTTCGGTATTTCAAGATTTCGACATTCCTATGGTAGAGTTTCTTGACGCTCCATGTCCCGATATCCGAGGCTCCGAAATGGATTTGGATCAATGAACCACACTCTAGATGATTTGACGGTCCGGATCTCTTTGCGATTTCGCATATCGCGATTTCGGGGTTTGCGACTTCGGGACTCCTATGGTAGGATTTCTTGACATCTCCATCTCCCGATTTCTGAAACTCTGAAAGGGAGTCAGATCAACAGTCCACACTCTAGATGATTCGACGGTCCAGATCTCTTCGCGATTTCGGGGTTCGCGACTTCAGGACTCCTATAGTAGGAGTTCTTGACATCTCCATCTCCCGATTTCCGAAACTCCGAAGTGATCGAACGACTCACATAACCCCTTGAGATGGATGGTTGACGAGATTTTGACGTGTCTCATTTTGCGATTTCGGGACTCCTGTTGTAAAGAACCTTGACATTTCCATCGCCCGATATCCGAAATCCTGATAGCCAAAACTCCGAAATGGAGTTTGACCAATCATATCGACGTTTCGCATTTAGCAATTTCGAGACTCTTGTTGTAAAGAACCTTGACATTTCCATCTCCCGATATCCGAAAATAGCCAAAACTATGAAATGGAGTTTGACCAATACTTCGATCTTGTCATTCAATCATTGTTGCGTTGCTGGTCTTCCTGAACTTATCGACTCTGTGTGAGTTGTGTTGCTTGTCTTCCTGAAATTACTTCTGTTCCTGTTTTTCCATCGATGCCATCAATGATAGGAATAATCTGATCTTGCCATAGAAATAGTCTGATCTTGCCATCAATGACAATAATACTCTTCCTGTTAAACATGCTAACCATCATACTATGCCTTCTGTCTGAAAACATGTCAACAACTCAATGGCGAGGAAACATATTTCTTTAGGAGCGGAAGGGGATTACGACAAGGCTATCCATTATCCCCATTACTCTTTATCTAGGTTATGGAAGGCCTCATTATTTTATTGAAAAACAACTTTAATGAAGGTTCACTAACATGTATAAAAGTATCTATATTGATGAAAATTCTCCATTTACTATTTGTGGATGATTTTTTAATTAGTCAAAGGAAAATTTACAAGAACGTGTTGGGGTCCTATAATTATAGGTAACTCGATTCTTCGGTTGCTGATTTGGCATTGCCACCGTGATGAAGACTTCTGGTTCGGTTGACCCCTTTTTTCCCCTCCATCCATTTCGCCCGATCCTCCATCACCCTGCTACATCCTTCAACCACCTCTGCAACACTCACTCCCTTATCCATTTGTCCCTTTGGCTACATTTCGCCCACCTTTCATCCTTGAATAAACAAACTTAGGCTAAAAGAAAAATCAATAGGTTAATAAAGTTAGTGGAATTAAACAAATAAGCTAGGTTAAGTCTTGCTATAAATTAATTAATTAATAATTAATTTAGTTGGTTAGTGATTAGGTTAGTGTTTTATTAATTAACATTAAAAATAAAAAAAATATTAAAATATATAAATAAAAAATAATCAAAACAAAAGAAAATGTAAACATATAATATAATAAAACATAAACCAAATAAACATAAAACAAATAATTAAAAAACAAATAACAAATTAAAAATAAAACAAAACTAAAACATGTAATAAAACATTAAAACAAAATAAAAATAAAAAATAAAAACTAAAAGGAAAAGAAAAACACGTAAAAAGAAACAAATAATAAAAAATTAAATAAAAAACAAAAACAATAAAATAAAAGTCACATCATTTTCCCTCTCGTGACTTTACCTTCACACATCCCAAAAATTTAATCCATGGACATAAAAAATTCCGGACCCCCACGTGCTTTTCGTACTTTAACGGAGGGGGGGGCCCAATAAGTGGTATTGGGAGGGACACTTGTTATCTCCAGGTGATTTCAGACCCCCCCCTCCCAATACCACTTACCACCTCAGGGGGTGTCCAGAATACCACCTTCCCCCAAAAAACTCAAAACAACCATTTTTTCCATTTTGACCAGTTTTTTTCTGGGAAGGATTCCAAGCAAACGGTGACAGATTTTCAAAAATCGAGAGACATTTTTGTTCAAAATGGGTGGAAGAACAAACACCTCTTTCAGATTTTGCAAATGTTCCACCAGTTGGGAGAATCGAAGCTGTCTTTCAGCCTCATTTTTCGGATTTTTGTTTTTTCCTGTTACAGTCTTGATTTTGCGGGAGTTGTTTCGGTGAGGTGGAGACAAATTTGAGAAACTGAAGGAGGTTTTTGCTCTAGACAAGATAATATACAATAAACGCCTTCAATTTTTCCATAGGTTTCATTGATTGGGAGAAACCAATGACTAAGAGTACCCCTATTTTCAACAGATTCGACCAAATTTGTAGTTCCAGATTTTTTGGGATTTACTTGCTATTTTCGGCCAGGAGGATCGAATTCGATATCCTAATCCTAAGTATCGTAATGTTTATTTAGATCCATGTTTGTAATAGAGTAGTGATGGAACACGACCGGAAAATGAGCATTCATTGTTGTAATTAGCTCACAGAGCCATATTTCCAAAACAAGATTACAATTACAGGATTCCTGTGTCATTATGCTGGTGAAGTTTTCCTCTATGTAATTATGTTTTCCTTATTTTTCATATGTATTTCTTTCTTTGTTGTTTTAAAGATAGTCAGGCTTAGGATTTGTTTGAACACACCATGTTCCCAGTTTAAGGCAATATCAATGTTTTCTGCTTGAAGGTCATTCCCAGGATTCTTAATTGTTCTGTTATGATCCGATTCCATCCCTTTTCCTTCTTGACCATTTACAAAACTTTAAAGGATCTAACACAGTGCCTACCTTTCCCTTTAATCTCCCATGTAGATCCTTCTTTGATTGGATTAAAACTCTCTGACCCCATTGCCCAATGGTCTTTTTCTCCTGCTCCAACCAAACCATTTAAAAACCAAATACCAATCTATCATAGCTAGCCTAATATTTATTCAAACAAATCTATATCAAACAGAGAGATCCCTCTCTGAGTCTTGGAGGGATAGATCCAAGACTCGAAGTGGTCTTGATGTTTCCTTTGTGACTTCCTCCACAACCTTAGGCAAATTACAGAGTGATAACATAATGGAAGGAAATTGTCTTTATTATCAGTTTATTTTGTAAAGATTCGGGACTTATGATTAATCCGACAAAGACTACATTCCATTTTGAGGGTCTCTCAGAAGATGAAATATTACCATTCAAGAATTTCCTCCCTTATAAATTTAGTGATCTATCCACCAGATTCATATTTTTGGGTTACTTTTTAAAGACTGGAGCACATAGGGCAGAAGACTGGGAGTGGTTAGTGATAAAACTAATGAAGAAGATCAGTTCATGGTGCTATATGTGGCTCTCATTGGGTGGAAGATACATATTAGTAAAAACGGTGCTAGAAGCACAACAAGTATACTGGATGTCGATGGAAACAATTCCGCGCTTGGTATTATGCAAGATCAGGAAACTAATGTTCCATTTCCTTTGGAACAGTCATAAAGATACTCAACATTAACACCTCTATAGATGGGATATCCTATCAAGACCAAAGAAAAATGGTGGTTGGGGGTTTCGTAGTCTTGTCTATTTCAACACGATATCGACAATAAACACCCTTTGGCGGGTGCTGACTCAGGAAGGTATCTGGGATAAAGTAATTATGGATAAATACTTGCCAAATAGTACTATCATCAATTGGTTCAGGATGGCAACTCATAATCACTACTCAACATCTAGAATGTGGTCTAGTTTCACCTGATATGTACATGTGTTAACACATTGGCTTAGCTGGCGACCAGGTACAGGACAACTCATTTCTATTGGCAGAGATAGGATCCTAGGATTAGACAACAGATCCCTTCTCTCGAAATAACTCATCACTCATCTATATCAACAAAGGATCATTGTATTAGAAAAATCCTCGATAGCCTGATATCCCATTACATTGGCCGAGAATTGGATAATCAATGTGGATTTGGGTCTTTCGGGAACTCTATCTTCCGAATGGGATTAATATGTTAAAGAACTTATGGGAATAGGTGTTTCACTCTAAGATTCTAATGATACTCTATTATTGATGGAAAACGACTCCACTGGGAAAATTTCTATTAAAAATATCTATTCGGCACTCATCTCAACTCAGGATTATCCAAAGTGGTAGGGGTGGAAGGTTAATATTTGGAAATGGAAACTTCAACTGAATATTAAATTATTTTTATGTATGGTGGCTGAAAATAGGATTCTATCATGAGACATACTTCAAAAAAAGGGTTGGGAAGGACCGGGTATTTGCAATTTGTGCAAGCACAGTTCTGAAGCTATGAATCACCTTTTCCTTCAGTGCACCTTCACACAGTCAGTTTGGGCCAGAATCACTCATATTTTAAAAATAAAAAAGGCTTGGACAAGTACCTCTCTATCAGATTGTATAGAGGTGTGGACAAAGGATAAGTCTATTTTGAAAAAGCTAGCAACACTCACCTGTTGGTTTATCTGTCTCAAGATAAACAAGTTTATATTTGAAGAGAAATATCCCTCAGTCTGGACAGTGGTTCATAATATTCTTGGTTCGCTTAACAAAACTACTCCTTCATCAAAATTAATCTCCATTAAAACTTGCACAGTTACACATATTGATGGTTACACCCTTGCATGTTTTGACGGAGCATCCAGTTCAGGTGGTGCGATGTGTGGAGCCAGGGGAGTCATAAAACAAATAGATTCAACAGTCTACATGTGGTATATTAACTGCGGGAGTGGTACAAATACCAAGGCCGAGTTGATGGGTGTTTGGGCCACTCTTATTCTAGAAAAGATGTGGAATATTCAAAAGATTAAGATATTGGGTGACTCAAAGGTTGTGATTGATTGGTTAAATCACAGAGGTAAGTTACAGGCTATCAACATCGAAGGATGGAAGCTCAAAACAAAGGAATTGTCGTCGAATGTTCAAGAAATCAACTTTCATCACATATTTCAAGAATTCAATAAGGAAGCTAACAATCTATCCAAGCAAGCTCTATGGCTCCCCAAGATAGATTATCCTACTTCTCTTGGGATAATGGAACGACAGGTCCTACAACTCATATAAATCTTTTTTAATGGTCATGGTCTTGGGTCAGTTCAGGTTTATGAATTTGACATTAGTATTATTACTGTGAAGACCTTGTCATTATGTATTAGATTTCCTTTCTTAGATTTTTGTAATAGATCCTTTTTGGAAATGATGACTGAATAGTTTAGACATTTTGGATCCTTTTTGGTTGAGGATAGAAAGATGACTAGCTGGAATAGTTGTGATCTTTTTTGATTAAGTATCCTTGTAGATGTAAAAACAATTATACACTAATATAATTTTGTGCGAATTTTCTTTTGGAAAAGTAAAAGTACTAATGTTATATGGCGTGTCTATACATATTATATGAATACGAAAGATTTATAAGTATTTTTATGGAGATTTCCATTCTCAACAATTTTTTAATATATGTAAGGATGCATTGTGGCGGTGATCCTTTAAAAGCACCGTGGAGGTGCCTTTTTAAGTGCACTATTTTGTGGTACACCAATATATATTAAACGTACCACAATAGATATAATAGTTTTATAAAACTTTCCTATGATTTATAATGCATTTATGAATGTACAACACACCATTATGGTGCTTGAAATTTTTGAAAAGATCACCATTTTATAGTGAATTATATTGAAGTAAGAAGCATCATCATTTACAATGCACTTAAAAACTACATCATAGTGTGTCCAGTGCTTTCATTTAAATAAATACATGTTGCACAATTATAAAAAAAAATTATGCAAGAAAATTAATTTCAATATTGAATGAATATTACAAATAGTAATTTAGCATAAATTGTTTATTTTAGGGATAGATTTCATGATGATATTTGTACGTGAATTAGGGTCAATCAAAATAGCCACATGCTGACCTATATGAATTTGATCATGCATGGAAGGCTAGGGATAGGGAGAGGGATTTATTTCCTGATTAGATTACAACTCAAACTTGTGAGATTTTGTTGGATGTTGGCCTCCTCATGTTTTATGAGGAGGCTAACTCCCTTAGGGGGAACACCAAGTTATTGACCGAGTTTATTCTTAATTGGTATCATGTTTGGAATGCCTTTAGGGTTTGTACTATCATGTGGTACCAACCCACATAGGAGGATATTTATTTATTCATCGGGCTATCTAAGAGCGGGGAGTATTTTCCCCATTTCCTTCATCTACTACTTGGTATTGTAGGAGAGAGTTAGATAGAATATGTGAACATATATGTTAGTGTGAACATTGATCACCTTAGTGAATTCCAAGTTATTTGGGTCTAGTTGAGATTACATGCTTTTCTATCACAAGAGGTTAGGTGCTCGAGCATTTTTATCACCATGCTATCACACCATACCACTTATGTGAAGTACATTAGTTGCCTTATGTTTCACTATGTAGATAGTCTATTTCAAAGGCCCATGATGATTAGGTGGTCGACCATTTGTTTTACAACAATTTTTCATTTCTTTGGATCATTGTTTGGATCATTGTCGTAGTGTGTTAGAGGGGATATGTCTCCTCCCCTTTACTTTAGAGTTGTTTAATTTAGTTTTTGAGATATTTCCACCCACTTAGTTGACATTAGACCACTATCCTCCTAGGTTGATGATTGTTGTGTGTATGCACATGTGGGGGGTAGAGTTTGCCCAAAAGAGGCTAGCTGGAGTACCTATGTAGGTTGGCAGGTGTATATTTTTTGGATTTGTTATGTAGTGAGGATGATCACGTCCTCAATCTTATATAATTTCCATATGTAGGGATGGACTGGAAAGGATGTCCTAACATCCAATTTATGGCGAGGATGTCCTAACATCTGATTTATTGTAGTCGATCCACCAAAAATGAGACATAATATTATCGTTATCTTTTGATTATTTTAGTTGCATATTTTTTTGTCTTGTTTGATGTACATGTAATTGATTAAAAGATTTTGTTTAAATTGTCTAATTATTTTTGTTCATTATTTTACATATATTGGCACTATGTTGGTGAAGAGCCTCCTACTCAACTTGATGTGGATATGGAGGAAGCTGATGAGTTTCCTTAAGGGTGTATACCGAGCATGCAATAGAGACTATATCATAGATTCCATCATTGAATCAAATATTTATTGTATACACTAGGATAGTTATGGAGTGGCACAAATGTGAAATAGAATCATTACATAGGATCCTAATCTTACGTAGATATATGGGAGCCTTCACTAAGATATGAAATTATGATGCCTCATATTTTTGGTATCCCCATCTTAGTCATTGAGGAAAGGTGTTAGGGTCCCACCCTAACTCCCCTAGTTAGTGGAATATATTATTACCTAATGTATTGAGAGCCACCTCTATTAAATAAGGTCGCATGAGGTTAAAGAAGGCCAATTACTTAGTGGCTGAGACCTTATTAATGGAGATCCTCATTAATGGTCAATTAGGATGGTTACCTGGTTGATCCTTCCAGTAGTCATATGCTTGTCTCAAAGATTAATCCATCCATGTCTAAAATATTGTGGTAGAATGTATTTAGTTGGTTTTCAAGTGAATATTATTGTATTTGGATCTCTACTCATGTTTGAGGGTGCCCCCTTGAAGAAGTAAGGAACATTTCATCCAATTATGAATATCGATAAAGGTATGCTTATTGTTGTCATTTCTCAATTCTGGTTCTATTTAGTTGCTTTCTGCAACTATATTTCCTTATGTCTTGCTCTATTTATTTTATTTTTGTAGCTATATTTCATATGTTTTGTTTCAACTAACAAAGAACACTGCAAATATATGAGGGTAGGAGGGGGGTGAATTAATAGAGAAAATACATTATTATAATACATTTTCTCTATTAATTCCCCCCCACCCCCATCATGAACATAGATAGCATGAATGCCTAGAAGCAAGACATCGCTTATGATACTGGCGTTGAAGCATGCGGCGAAAACGCCATTTATTCAACAACTATGTAATGAACTATTATTCTTTGTTAATGAACTATTCTTGGTATAAAAGCACTTTCTCGTGCCAACACATGCTTCAATTTTAGAAAAATTTAAAGGCAAGAGACATGTTTCAACTTCTTTAAATAACATATATATGTGTTGTTCAATAGGTAAACTTGCTATAATGGGAAATAATACACATTGAAAATACAAGAGGTTTCACCTAGTTGGACACCCTTGTAACCTTTGTTGGTACCCCTTCAAGTAGTACTGCATAATACAACACTAGTATACAAAATTGTCCTCCTCGTACCTTTGGGTATATCAAAATCCCCCTAGGTACACATAAAAACAAACTTACATAATCCCATCGATCCTCTTGTTGATACAATACACTCAGAATGAAACTCGGGGAGATCACTCTTACATACTAGAGAATCAACTAGTACAACTAAGAGTACGACATATCCTCCTTAGTTGGTGTTGTGAAATATTCGCTTGAGTACTATTTTTGGAAACCCTCTAGTATATTAGAGAACTATAGCACTTGAAAATATTCCATCCTTTGGACCCTGTAAGCCCTAGCCTCTTCCTACAAAACCTAGCTTCTATAGCACAAACAACACAATTCCTACACAATTTGCAATATCATGCATTTAGAAATTTCATGAGTGCAATAATACTTAGTAGGGAGTAATTCTCCCCCTAGATTATTATAAAAAAATAAATCCTTGCATAATGTCGATTAACATGGTGTCACTTTGAATTTTTTTGTTTTTGTGTAGACCCACTCACACAATTACTTGTGATCCCTCTCCACATATTTCTCTTGGGAAATCGATCATGTTGGGATGGATCTCATATAACCTCTTAAGTGGACCTAGTGGTTCCATGATAAACACCAGCTGCAACATGTTAGCCATGGAGGAAGTACAAAAAATGGTTGAGTCTCTTGCTCAATTAGTTAGCAAAATGGAAACTAATATGTCTTCCCTAAATGCACAAGCCGACATTTCTTTTGATCAGATTGTGAAACTAAAGGGTGTTGGTTAGACTTCATCCTTGCTACCATTTTGGGGCTGACCTAGGTTCATACCTACTATGGTTTCCAACAACCCCCCCTAAAAATATCGGTCCTCCTGGTAAACTATAAGGAAACATAGCGCATAGGATGCACTACACAGTCTCACCCGAGGTAGTTCTTATGGGTGGTTGCAACACTCAAGTGCATGCAACCTGGGAATGAGTGGGGATATGGAATTAACCTCTGTTATCTTCATTTGTTTAATCTAACATTCAACTTATCTTGATTAATCTGCCATTCTTACTCATGCATGTAAATTAACATATCTAACTAAGTCATTCATACATGTTTCTAACATCTTAATCATTAACAACAAAGGAGATACACAACATTCAATCACATAACACATGATCTACCGTGGTTCACCCCTCCTGGGCTACGTCCACAAATATTTGGTTGCTCTGCTCTTTTATTATTATGTTTCCAAAACTCTAGTGCCTCGTGCATTACAAATATTCATCAAAACATGTCGAGATCTACAATGAGGCAGACTAGATCACACCAGGCTCCTCAACTTGTTATCTAACTTTCAAGATCTACCTTATTTTCTCTCCTCAGCTCAAAAACTTACAAAATAGATAAGATTCTATAGACATTCAGTCTTTGAACATCATAGTAACAATGACCAGTCAACATAATAACCAACTCCCAACCTCAACCTAGACCTCCTAGGTGCCTATTTATACATATTTTTGGCTTATCAACCATTACATATTCTTACCAAAACCCTAACCCTAGCATGGTTAGGTATTCTTGCATGTGTGCCTCGCATGCTTTCCTCCTCTGCATGCGCTTTTACCTTTCACGTGTTGCTTTTCCTGCCAGCTGTCTTTTCCTTTTTTGTGCTTTGTTCTCCAAATTAGTCTTTATTAAAAAATGGGTCTGCGCCAAACATGCCCCCAATGCTAATATGTGGCTCGTCTCGAGCCACCTAGGCACTGTGTGCCCCCTTTACAGCCTCTACTAGATTGTGGAACTTGTCTGCCAGTCCCCTTCCTCATGTTTGTACCTGCGCGGCCTTTTCTGTAAGTGCTTCTAACTTCTACGTTGTGACTTCCTCCTGAACCATGGTTGTGCATTCCACCTGTGTCTATGCCATGTTCTTCTTCTCTGCCTCCAGCTGTGTGATCATTTCTACTGCTTTCTCTTGGAGAGGTTCCATCTGCGCCTGTCTCTCCTGCTTGTGCGCGTGTGTCGTCTTCGGTTCGATCTGTAATCTCTTCATCTCCTATGTTTCTTTTAAACGCTCAATGATTCCCATCATCTTCTACCTCTCCTTGAGGTCCTAGATTTTTGCATTTATTCTTTCTTCCTCCTGGTCCCATCTTTGGACCTCCTCATTTTCCTCCAGCATTGTCCAAAGCTACGTTGTTCTGTCAAACATTTTTGCTACTATGTTAACTTGTTTCTCCAAATTTGCTAGTTGGAGTGAAACTTCCTCTTTCCTTTTCTCTCTAACCTCAGGTGGAGTCATCAGAGTTATATTTTCCTTCATTTCCTCAATCTGTTGCCTATAGTGGTCGATGGTTTGGGAAATAAGATTGAGTTTTTCCTTTGTACCTGGACTCTCGGCCCGCATGCTGTCCGAAAGGTGGCTGTAGACTGTTGTCACCCCCTGTTCAATTTTATCTGTGTTCTCTTTCTCTTCTTTGGTCTCAAACTTTACTTGTTCGAGCATGACCTCCAATTATTCCTTGTCATTTTTAGTTTCCTGCAGTTTTGATGCATTTGTCCTCACGTGTGAATGCACCTCCTGCGCAACACTGACTTGGAGTCTGTACAACACCTTTGTTGGTATCTTAGCTAATACCATGTCGACCTGCACCAACTCTTTCAGTGGCGTCTGTGCTGCAGTTTCATCCATATGCAACATGTCCTTTGTTATACTGAATGTTAGACTTGCCTGCGTAGTTGTGTGAACAATATGTTCCATTTGTGGCATAGTCCTTGTCGCCGCTGTTGTTTCTCCATCGAGGATGTATTATGTTCCCCTTTCATACCTCTACACGGTCTTGATTTTCTCGAGGACCTGTCTTATGTTGGCCATGTCATATTGTATCTGCTCCCTTTGGTTCGTTTCTTCTTCAAAGTCTTCTGCGACACGGTCTTGCACCTTTTCAGCTACAAGGTCAACGTAGTCCTCTGTGATTGTGTACTTGGGCGACTCTTTGTGCACCTTTACCTTCTTACGCGTTCCTCCTGACTGTGAAATTGGCCACTTAGGTGTCCCTGGTTCTTTGGGAGTAGATGCTGAGGGGGTTCCATGTGTTCCCATAGCCACCGCTCCTTGGTATTTTTGTTGTGAGGCAGTGTCCTTCTTTCCTGTGCCCCCCTTCTTTTGCTGCATCGAATTCTGTGTTGGTTTCATATTTTTGGGTGCAACTTTGTCTCTTGCAGGTGTCTTGGCCTGCCCCGCGTCCACCTCCGTGCCCTTCAATACTTCCTGATGTAAGATTGTGATTCTCTAGTCGTCGAGCCAATCTGTCATGGCCATCTCTACGTCTTCCTCCATATCGCAGTATCTCAGTTGGATCCACTCCTTTCCTGGATCCCTGTACTCCTGGATCCACATGTTGTGCCTGGAAACCTTGAAGTTGGTGATGTCCTTGAACTACAAAACTATCTCTGGGGTTATTCACCAAGTGTTGGCTATACTCTCCTGTATCTCTACAAAGTACCTGGAAAAGGTACCCGTGTTTGTGCTTCTGTGCTTGGGGTCGGAGTTGCGCCCCAATGATGTGTATCGTGCTATGTGAAACCGACCTATCTGATTGTAGAAGTATGAATATGGGGGTTCTCTCACCCCATCAACATGATCAACATGGGTAGCCACGAGTAGTTGAATTCTGTGCTGAGGTCTTGCGTGTATTTTCAATCTTCCATGAACAGGATGAGCAAGTAAGGGGCCCAACCAAGCGACGTGCCATTTGCACATTATGCTGCAGCTGCGATGAATCTGATAGGGACTTCTTCCTTGCGACATTTTCATAGCATTTTGTAGGCCATGAGCTCAGTGGCCATCCGTGTCACGACGTCGCTAATCCTTTTGATGATTATGCCGCATGATCCCATCTCTGTCCCATATGTTCTCTTCATTTCTTCCGCCAGCGCCTTCTCCTTAGTTTTGTCGTGCAAGTACTACGCAAGGTTCTCACCCATTGACGACAGTCTTGTGATTGCTGTGATTAGCTCTACTCCTATGGAGACAGGTTGTTCCATCCAGAGAAATCCTCCATGGAGGACCACTATCAACTTCTTGATGTAGTTGTTCACCTCTTTTCCCCTTCCAAAGTGGGGAATCTCCAGCAGTTTGAGGATCCCTGTGTTTTCTAGGCCATCTACCCATGGACTTGGTTGTAGGATGGGGTCTCCAAAAGGTCCTATCCCTATGTAGTCTAAGTAGACTTGTTTCACCAATTCAGGGAATTTACCTGCGTCGGCCACATCGTGGTCCAAGTACCTAGGTTTCTACACATAACCTAACAGTTTTGGCGTGGTTTGCACTCCTTCTGGAATGCATCAGAGCACAATTGTTGCATCTCACTACCGATGTGGAGACCGTGCCATAGGATATTTTCCCTTCCGCTTTGTTTGTTGACTTGAGGATGCCACCTCCATCTGTCTTCTTTCTACATCAGGGTCTGGCTGACCAGTGGTGTCCTCTACCAGGCCCTCCTGTTCCTGCATGGTTTTTTCTCTGGTGTTTTCAGATACTGTTGCCTTTGTCTGCATAGTAGCTTGGACATTTATTTGCGGGACCCCTTTGGCCACTGCAGTTTCTGATGGGTTTTCTGTGTTATGCACGAGATGTCCATACGCACTGCTGGTCGATTCGAGTTCCATTGTTGATGCGGTTGGACCCTGAATTTTCCCCACCACTAGTGTAGGGTCTATTGGTGCTTCAATCTGTGAAGGAATTGCGTTGACGTCGATGAATTCCTCAGGATGTATGGTTTCTGGTCTGGGCTCTGTTGCCTCTTGTGTTGCCCTGCTAATTTGTGTTTTCCTCCATGCTTGGCTTGGCGCACCCATGTTTGGTGGTGCCATCATGGGTAGTGGTTGTTTTTTGCTGACCGAATCTTCACTGGTTCCCCCTGTGTCAAATCACTTCGACTCTACGTGCTCTATCTCTTTGCAATTTCATGATTTCATAATGGGTCTTATGTTGCCCGCGTATATAGGTGAGTTGTGAAGATTCTTGGAGAAGTTTCCACAACGTTGATTAATGTAATGATGCTTTATTCGTACTTTTGCATTGAATTTCATAATTGCTTTCAATTGGTGATTTTTCTGTCGTAATTTCCATTTTTCAAATTTTTGCCTTTTCTGACCATAATTGCTGTCAGTTGGTGCCTTTCTGCCATAACCGCCATTTTTCAAATTTCCTCCTTTTCTGACGGTTGGTCCTTTTTCCAGTGTGTTTAGTTTTTGAAGTGCGTGATATGTCATTTAGCTATTGCACCTGGACATTTTATTTTCATCGTGTTAAGTCCATTTTTGTTGCACAGAGTCTTCTTATGTCTGGCGTGATAACCCCCTTTTTTTTCAACTATAATACACTATATACATATCTCTTTATTGCACAGTAACTTTCTAAGTACTAGGAGGTCGACTGTCCCTATACAGTTTCAATTGACTCCTATTGATCATTCCTCTGAGTTTTGTATCTCCTAAATCTTTCAATTGTATATCTCCCCCATCTTTGACAATCTTCACTTCATATAGTCCCAACCAATGCATTCTGATTTTTCCTGGGTGTTGAAGAAATTTACTGTCATACACCAAAACTAGGTCTCCCTCCTTGAAACTCTTTCTTTTAATATGTCTGTCATGCCAATCTTTGTCCCTTGCTTTCTGTACTTCTTGGTGAAATCCTGCTAGAATCCTATCTTCTTCCATCACCATCTGCTGAATTAGCCTTTCTTGTACTACACCTCGTTCTGTCATGTTGGTGATTGCTGCTACGCGCAGACTAGGTACCAAAAATTCTAATGGCACCACTGCTTCTTGTCCATACACCAACCTGAATGGTGTTTTCCCTGTCAAGTTTTTGCATGTAGTCCTGTATGCCCATAATACTCCTAGTATCTTCAAGTACCAATCATCCCTATTGACATTGTAGATATTTGTCAATGCAGTCTCTAGGATCTTATTAAAGGCTTCCACTATTCCATTTGCTTGATGGTGATATTGTGTACTCTTTTTATGATAGAATTCAAACTCCTCAGTCATATCCTTGATAATACTATTGATGAAGTGAGTTCCTTGGTCACTCATCAAAATCCTTGGGCATCCAAATCTAGTGATCACTTTCTCAAACAGGAAGTGTGTTGCTGTGTCTATGCTACAATATTTTACTGGTGTTTATTCTGCCCATATTTTTAAGTATTATGTTGCAGTAATGATATACCTTGCTCATAACCTCTTTGCTGGTGGATTAATTGGTCCCACAAAATCTATTTCCTATTTTTCGAATACTTGCAAGGTTACTTGTGGTCTTAGGGGAATCTCATCACGTCTATTAGGTTTACCAACCCTCTGACATACATCACATCTATGGTAGTAGTCATTTGCATCTCTATGGATGGTCGACCACCATAGTCCTACGCGCAATACCTTCTGCATGATAGCTTGTCCTACATAATGTCCTCCAGTTATTCCCTCACGAGCCTCTGCTAAAATCCTAGGCTTTTCATGTTCTAGTACACATATTCTCAAGATGTTGTCTACGCCCATCTTGTATAAGTGTCCTGGAATCAATTGATAGTCTGCATCTCTGACTACCAGATTTTTCTTCTGTGCAACGTTGAATTCTTGTGGCCCAGTCCCTGTACTCAAGTATTGAATGATGTTAGAAAAATATTCATCATCTACTTGGACTAAAAACAATTGTGCGTAAGGGAAGTTTTCCTCTAAATTTGTAGTTTCTTCTCCATTGGTGATCCTTGATAGGTGGTCGGGTCCTGCATTCAACTTCCCTAGCTTGATTATCACTTCAAAGTCAAACTCCTAAAACAACAGTAACCATCTACAGATCCTCCCCCGCAACACTGGATTATTGACTAGGTATTTGAGAGCATAATGATATGTGAACATTCAAATTATTTCCCAAGTAGATAATGTATGAACTTATGCAATGCATATACCATTGTTAGGCCTTCTCTTTCTGTGGTATTGTAGTTTTGATTTGACTCTGAAAATTTTCTTCTTGCAAATGCTATAGGATGGTCTAACTCTCCTACTCCCGGCTGCGCCAAAATAGCTCCAAGTGATATGGTTGATGCATCTACATGCACATGAAATGTCTTTTCCCAATCTGGGAATACTAGTATCAGTGTTGCTACCATCTTTTGTTTTAGAGTGTCCAACCCCCAATGACAGTCCTCATTCCTCTGAAATTTACCATATTTTTTTAACAGTTTCTCCATCGGTGCAATGATTTGCGCATACCCTTTTATGAATTTCTTGTAGTATCCTGTGTGTCCCAATGTTTCTCTCAACTGACGTACTGATTTTGGTGGTGGTAAATTGAGAATCACTGCAATCCTTGCAATCTAATAGAAATCCTTGTTTGCACACTATATGGCCCAATAATATCCCAAAAGGTGTCCCAAAGATTCACTTCTTGATATTTAATGATATCTGACACTACCTGCATCTTTCCAACATCATCCTTAATACCTATACATGATCTTTCAATAGACTGTAGACTGTCCAATCATCTAGATATACTTCTAAAAAATGATGGATGAATTCTTTGAATGCAACTATGACTACTCTTGAGAATATTGTTGGTGCATTTTTCAGTCCAAAAGGCATGACTGTGTACTAGTAGGATCCCCATTCCATGGAAAAAGTGGTCTTGTACCTGTCTTCTGAAGCTATCTTGATCTGATGGTAGTCTGAGAATCCATCTGTGAATGAGTATGCTTCTTGGCCTCCTACATTATCGACTACTTCATCTGTGAAAGGGGTAGGAAAAGGGTCATGTAGGCAAGCATAACTCAACTTCCTCAGATTGAGACATATCCTTATGCCTCCTTGCTTCTTCTCCTGAAATACCGTAGGGCTTACCCATTCAGATTCCTCCGCTGGTTCTATGATTCTAGCTTCCAACATTCTGTCAATTTCTTCTTTTACTTTCTGCTTATATATTGGTTTTAGTCTATATGGTTGTTTTCTGACTAATCTATGCTCAGGTTTGAGAGGTATATTCATCTCTCCTACTATTCCTTTCATCTCTGTAAAGGTTGTTGGGAACATGTCACTGTACTCTCGCAACGACTCTGTTATTCTTTCTATTGTTTGTTCATCCCAAAAGTCTCCAATACTGGCCATTTGGGATTATCATTTGTCCCAATATTTACTTTCTTCACCTTGATTGGTGCAACAAATACTTCTTATTCGAGAGATGGAACTTCGACCTCCCTTTCTCCAATTTCTGTAATTTGAATGTTGCGTGGGTCATCTTCATCTGGTGCTTATTCCTACACATGGTAGCATGACAATAGTTCTTTCACTTAATGTTTGTTCTACTGTTGATACTCTGTTATAAGTTCAACCTATGGTTCTTGAATGAATATTACCCCTTTGATTTGTTTGAGTGATGAATCCATGTTGGGGTTCTCATGTTCAAATGAGAAAGTGACTATAAAATTCTTTTGTAATGCTGTCCATTTTGCAGTGCCTCTACGCAATTCCTAGTCTACATACCAGTTTGCTGGAATTCCTTCCAGTGTGTGAATAAAGTGATGAGACCATTCTTCTGCTAGTGTCATTCTCCATAGTGTTCTACACTTTTCCAAGTGTTCTGCTGATGTATCATGCCCATCATATCTCTGTAGTTGATTTCTTCCCTGTTCTACGCCAAATATGATGCGCAGTAATCACTTACATTGGTACAGGTCCTTGACTATCCCTTTGTGCACACCCCACTATCTTGCAGGTGTTGCCTTGAGTGTTATGTCTAGAGATAAGAGCCTATGATTTTCTAGCACTTTGTCTTTGTATCTTGTTAGGAATTATTCTAAGTCATTCACCCCATGAAAGCTGGGAGGTTCTCTTATCTCTGTACCTACCCATCTTACTACGCGGTCTATTCTTGCGCACCTTCTTGTGGAGACTTCATGTAATCTCTGTTGCCAATTCTCGAACCCTGTATCTAAGTCTGACGTGCATGATGTGATACTTCTCCAACTAAGTACCCCATATGCAGTTGGATTCACATAATCTTCTTCTCGCATGGTGGTTCTGTATATCTGGTTAATTTCCTCAAGGTCTAAACAAGTGGGTTCTGCAAACCTTTCTCCTTTTGATGGATCTAGTGGTGCAACGACTCTGTACTCTCCTAATTCGAATGTCATCTTCCTCATCTTCAAATTGATTATGGCCTGATTATAAAATGCCCAATCCAAGCCAAGAAATGACAGATAAGGTGTTGTGCCATCCACTATTTCTTTCACTTCAAAATTGACTTTAGTTCGCACTCCATCCATATCTACTGTCACACCCTTTAGCCTTCCAATTGGTAGAGCCCTGTGTTGATTTGATATTTTCAGATAAACAAGTGAATATCCTAATGTGGGATCTCCCATACATTTCCTTGTCTTCTTGGGTACCAGATTCACTTCGGAGCCTAAATCCAGTATAATATCCCCCATGTTGAAATCTCCAATGTTGGCATTCAGTCTGAATTCTTTGCTTGTCCTCCTCCTTGTATGTAGATGATTATCTATTTTCCTCTCTAGCTTTTCCTCTACGTCTGTGTTACATATTTCTAACATATTTTGTAACACTTTAACAAATGATGGATCGTTTAGTAGTTTAACACAAGATTGTAGAAAAGCCTTTCTGGTACTTACTTGTCCTAGGGATTGTGATTCATTAGTGTGATCCAATATGAAGGCATATCATATGTTGGTATGTCCTGAGTATGCTACATAGTTGATGAAGATGTAATGTATGGCTTCAAGAATTCTTGTCTGGCTTGCTTGAATATATCCTTTTCATTTTGCACATCAAATTTCTTCTGTGGTTCAGTATTCTTCTTCACCCATTAATGTTGTGTCGGATCTTGTCTTACTACGTCATCTCCTATCTTAGCTCCTTCGCATGTAACTATGTTGATATTTCTTCCATCATCCCTCACTTTTGCAGAAATCCATTGAACATTCTGATTGTTCTGATTTCTCTTTTCCTATATCTTCCCCAATAGTGTCAGACAATCTTCTGTGTCATGGTCGAATGAGTGACAATACATACATGTCACAGGTGGAAGTGGACATTCTCTTACATAGTGTCATGGTTGTTGACAATTATGGCATACCACCAGTCCTCTGCCTCTTCCAAAGCCTCCTCTACCTCATCCTCCACCTCTGTAGCCAACTCGATATCCTCGTGGTGCATTGTACTAAGGCACCTAGTTATACTGTGCGAGATTATATTGTGGCTACATGGTATTGTACTACGGATACACAATGTTATATTGTTGTGGTGTAGTGTTATATGGGGCTGGTACTTGGTTAAAATGTGGTGAAACGTTTCCTGTCATCATCTCTTCCCGCACCCTATAGGTGTCTGATGTTCTTCCCCTCATCAACTCCATTGTCCTGCAATCTTTGTCATCATGGCCTACTGACTTGCAAAAGTTGCAATATGAACTCTTAGGCACTGTCTGGTATTTTTTCATCATTGGACAATGATATGGATCATGCCCATGTGTCTTACATATCTCACACCATATTCCTCCTGATGGAAAAAGGGTTTGGCAGTCCTGTTTCCATGTACTGCACGAATGTTGGGAATTCATTATTATGGTGTCCTTTTGTCCTACATGTGGTACACCAAACAACTTCTTTGTTCTGGTTTAATTGAAATGTTAGATTCTTCAAGTCCTCCTTGATCTCCTCTATTGCTGGACCTGTCTTCTAATATTGGTTCTCTTCTAGTTGCAAGGCTTCCTGTAGAGCCTCTTCCTGGGTCTGGAACTTTTGTTGTCTGAAAGGGAATTTCAAGTGTAGTATTAGTGAATTCACAAACATATGCCTATGATGCATATCTGTCATGACATACTTCACATTTCCCTTCAATCGTTTGAATCTCTATTCTATATCCCAGACATATTCTCTCAGTTTCTGTCTGATCTCTATGATCTCAGTCATGTACTGATCCTCTGAGCTAGGATTCCAGAATTCATTTATCAACAACTTATTGATATCCACAATCGTTCTGGTTGTTCCTGGTGGAATGTTTGCATCTAATCTCATGTACCAATCCAATACGCGTTCTCTTAGCGTGATCGCTAAATTTTCAAGTTTGGTATCCTCATCTGTGATCTATTTTTCTTCCCAGATATTTTCACAGATGAACAAGTGCTTCTTAGTGTCCTCCGATGCCTCTCCCTTGAATTTTGGTAACCTGATGGTGGGATCATGTCCTTCCATTCTAAATGTTGAACTACTACCTCCACGCAGTGTAGATCCTTGACTAATACTTCTTGAACTGGCTCCCCCAGTTGTTGCTCCTTGTGTAGATGTACTTCCTGCTGCGTTTCTTCCACTGAAATTCGGCTTTCTAAACGGTGGTGTTATTTCTGGTGTATTAGTCGCACATGGGTTTATGGGTTCCACATTGACACTGATATGGATAGGAGTTTTGCCTCCAGTTTCTGCTCTTGTACCTCTTGTCTTCCTTTCATATTTCATGCGCAGGATTTCCTCAATCTACTCCACAACCTAAAGATCCTCTACCTCTTCTTCATCACTTGCCAAGCCTTTCCTCGTGGCTATGGTTCTATTCTTATTGTTCATCTTGTATTGGTAATGTACTCCACTACATGTTCTTCGAGATGTTTCCATGATCTGCTTGATTTGGTATTCATCCATCATGATTGGATCCAAGGCCTCCTCCTTCTTTCCTTTATCCATCTCTTCCTCCATTTCTCTGTCTCTTATCAGGGCTTCCTCCCTTCCCCCATGCACGCAAGGAAGTTTAGTTGTTTGAGGCCATTGTCATTACACCTTTTTTATACAGTAATATCTTAATGGAAGTATACAACGATCTGATATACCTACCTCGAGTTCCCTTCAGGAAATCCTGCCCTGTTGTGTTGTAACACTTCGCAGTATCTACTGCAAATTCTGTGATAAATCCTGCAAAAATGTTGTCTAACCAGAAATATACTGCGCGCATAAATTTATTGTCAAATTGTTGTAACTACGTGATATCCATAGAATTCCACTCTATCTGTTTGATTCGATTTGTAGGGTGGTTTCCTTTCAACCTCAATATGCACTCCTGCAAAACATGCGGGAAATCACAGAAAAATACTTCATGCAAGTCGCTAAATACGTACTTGTCCAAATATTTGCGCGATGTTAACTTCGGGTTTATGTTATCTTTCTGTGTAAACTCCAGATCCTTTGTTTTCAACCAACTCTCTATCTCCTCCTTCATTGGGTTCCACGATCTCAACATCTCCTTTTATATTATCATTCTTTTTAACATTTTGTCACCAGATCTGACCTTCTTTTCACGTTTCTTCAACATATCTCATTCACTCAATCACATTCTGTTCCAATTGGAAACAAAACCATTTGTTGGTTAGTCTTAGTCCTTGCTACCATTTTGGGGATGACCCAGGTTCATACCTACTATGGTTTCCAAAAAAGACCCCTAAAACTATTGGCTCTCCTGGTAAACCAGAAGGAAACACAACACACAAGATGCACTATGCAGTCTCACCCGAGATAGTTCTTATGCATGGTTGCAATTCTCATGTGATTGCAGCCTGGGAATGAGTGGGGATCTGAAATTAACCTCTGTGATATTAATTCGTTTAATCTAACATTCAAATTATCTTGATTAATCTGTCATTCTTACTCATGCATGTAAATTAACATATCTAACTAAGTCATTCATACATGTTTCTAACATCTAATCATTAACAACAAAGGAGATACACAACATTCAATCATATAACACATGATCTACTGTGGTTCACCCCTCCTAGTCTACGTCCACAAAGATTTGGCTACTCTACTCTTTTATTATCATGTTTCCAAAACTCCAGCGCCTCACGCATTACAACTCTCCACCAAAACATGTTGAGATATACAATGAGGCACACTAGATGACACCAAGATCCTCAGCTTATGATCCAACCCTCAATATCTACCTTATTTTCTCTCCTCAGCTCAACAACTTAAAAAATAGATCATATTCTACAAACAGTCAGTCTTCGAACAACATAGTAATAATGACCAATCAACACAATAACCAACTCCCAACCTCAACCTAGACCTCCTAGGTGCCTATTTATACATGTATTTATCTTATCATCCTGTTGAGCACTCAACACACCCTAAAAAGGTCTACGAATTTTCTTTTTGGGTACCACTCAATCTTTTGCACCGACAGTCTTCAATTCAGTTACGTAACTGATACCTTCGCTTATCTCATATGTTTCCTGAATGAACTAATTAAAGTTTACTTGAACTTGCAACAAAGAGTCATCTTAACCATAAAGGGGACTTGACAACCACTCAAGGAATCGACGACCCAGAAGTTTCCCTGATGCGCTTCAAAGGTTCAACATCGGTAAAAGTTGTAAGATGGCGAAAATTGTTTGGAAAGTCAAAATAACCGAGTACCGACCTTCATCGGTGTCGGCCGATGAAAGCGTTTCTTTCCTATGAATAGTCCCAGGAAGGATTTCACCGAAGACCATTCCATTTGGGTTCGGCAAGAAAATGTAATAGTAAGCGCCACGCAAATCAGGAAGTACAATCACCGACCTCCGACCCCCGATATATTTTAGGCTTCATTTTTTTTAAAAATAGCACCCGATATCGGCACTCGTAGTATTTAGTTTGTTTTTAGTATTTTTTCGACGTGAGCAAGGTCCTGAATAAAACCTTAACTTATCAACGATTACCTTCCATAATTAAATATTTCTAACGATTCGGGGCCGATAATGCCACAAAAGCATCAATTGATATCAAACACTTTACAAAAGGGAAACATATCAAAACACCAACAGTACCACAACGACGATTACAAAATCAAATAATTTGTGCAATCTAATGATTTATGATAAGAAAACACGAGCAATTTTCTATTTTGCATCCATAAGGAAGCATAATACATTCAAAATACTTCTGATACTTAGTATTAAAGGGGATCCCGCCAAGTTTGGATCACATACAACTAAGCTGTGATGACACCGCGACCAACCGGTCCAGTAACAGTGAAAAGACGAGTATCATTACAACAAAAGAGAAAGAAAAAAGGAATTTTGCCCAAACATCACTCAGGAGAATGCGAGGCGTCGGATCGCTCATTATGCCTCCCCACACGCAAACCTTTCCCAGTTTTTCTACTCACGCCCTGCACTATGTCCTTTTCTCCCACCGCCCGCTGCGCCTCACACAATTACACAATTGTATCTTGTGCTTCTTGAAGCCGTCTCTGCAGCTAAACTGTGCTTCCTACACAACCCTGTGACGATGGTATCTCATGGTCTTTTGCCGCCAACTGACACCGCAACTCTCTATTTTCTTGGTAGAGTTCGGCTATCGCAATTTTAGCCTGCTCTAACTGCTAAGCTGGGCTCTCGACGAGAGAACCTGGTACTTTTTCCTGTCGTCTCCCACTTCCTCTACCAGTAGTCCAACCGTCCTCGACCAGTTGGTAGGTATCGCAGAACCCTCAGGGGCTGGATGTACATTTATCTTGACCGAAAGACAGTTTTCCTCCCCTTTGCTTGAATCTTTCCTAAGCCTTCCTCTTCTCCGTAGTTTCTTCTCATGAGAAGTCACATTTACTAGCATACCTTTCTCAGATGCACCCTTTTCATATGCAACCTCCGCTGAGGATGTCGACACCATTTTTGAGCCAAAACCTGCACCTCCTATTGGAATTTCAAGGACGTGGGAAGCTGACCAAAAAGAATCTCGGGCACCCTGGGGCTCAGACCTGGTGCTCCGGCTACCCCGCGGACCCCATCCCGTGTTTGGAGGGGATCCCATTACGCAACAACGTAGCAACTCGGTCGTTCGCAGGTGACTGAGGAAGTCTACGCATGACTTCACCAAGATGAATTCTCCATACCGGAATTCCAGAAAATATAAGCTTGGCATAAGCGTAAGATTTCCCATAGAATTCCCGGAATTTATAGAAAAAACAAAGGAGCGAAATAGAGCGTGCCATTGCAACACTCGCACCTCATGAAATGGTGTTTAAAGGCTCGACGCACCACAACTTCTTGACGGATGCAATCCAGAGCATGTAAGCACCGCCGATCGGAGTTACAAAGAATGTCCGGTACAATCCTCCCGATTTTTCTCCAGACCTCCATTTTTTAATGAATGATGTTTTACATGCTTGCTAATATGGATTCTGGGGGGGGATTTAATGACTTTCCTTTTATTGTGTCCAACCTTTTGGGAGTATACATGCACACGATCGCCTTCGATGTCCCTCTTGGGGCCCAAAGGTCAAATAATTACTATGAATATTTAAAAAAAAAAGAGGAATGCTCAGGGATGTCGTATTTGATTTGCCACCCCATGATACACTGACATAATTCATTTAACCAAAAGGAGTGGCGGCTTCGCCTAGGTCATCACAGGTCATACAAAGGAGCGAATGATATCACGTAAGTATTAAATGACTAAGACTAGCGGGCTACACATGTATGTATTAGTCTTTTCAGTTTATTTATGTCCAATCATAAGTTGCCTAAATCGCTAAAATTCCCCTATCTTGATCTGTAGGAAAGAATCCTCCCCGATTACCGAATGGAGCTCATCCTATGGACTTGTCGAAGGACTCGTTAGGAAAACCAAAGCTGGATCATCGACGCAATAAGGGATTCTGAGCTCCCCAAATGCGACACCCTCGATAAGTTTATCGACTCAAGCGAGGTGGTCAAAATTGTACGCTGAACAAGACTCGTTTTGGGCCGAGGAATGCACAAAGATAGCCGATGCAAAGCTGTGACAAGTGCAACAATTTGCGGAACATCCAATCAGATCCCAGACCATGTTGCAACTACTAAACGCCAGTTTGGTAAAGTACCAAACACATGCAGTAGATATTAGAGGAGTATATTCCGCCCCAATGGAACAACACAGGTTCCCATGGGCCCAAACCTGTGAAGATATATTTATCAACTGGTCTGAATATGAAGAAAGTCATCCGTTTCAAGAAATATCCCAGATGAACTCTTAAAGAAAATGTTGGATGACTGCACCACGTGGCGATTTTTTGTTTGGTTCAAACTATACTTAGCCGTTAATTTTGGTTGAATTTTATATTATAAATAGAGACATCGACCGATTAGTCAAAGGTCGATGGTTGTTGTAAGAACTCTTTCTTTTTTTTGGTTTTTAAGAATTATTTTGAGATTGCTATGAATAGAGAATTCCTTCTAGACCAAAGACAAGCTATTTTCATCAGGTGTGTATGATTGGACTTGGAGAAGAACTACTTCCTATCCTGTTTCATGAATGATGCAGTAAATGCATAAGAGCAATCGATTCTGTTGTCAAGTTATCTGGTGCAATGTTTTAATGTTCTTTTCTTTAATGATGAAGATAAATAATTGTGTTGTTATGTGATGAATGTTATGGTAGATGAATTATTTTTCTTACCGTGATCTTGATTACATATGTGTTTTCTTTATGTTAATTATTTTTTCTCAGACAGTAATTCGATGTTCATTTGGTTAATGTATTAGTACTAGGCCCTTTGGCATATAATCACTATCTTCATGTTTGAGTAGCGGGTTATCCCAAGCTCAGCCTCTTCCCAGTAGTTGAAATTCAATCCTGTTACTTGTCAAGTTGGCTTATGCTGGCTTGCATCTCTCAAACTAGTCCCACCCAAGAGGAAAATACATAAAATAACAGTCCTACCTGAAGGGAGAGCCTTCACAAGAAAACACAAAGCCCATCGATAAATTGGTTGGATCGCAAGATCTGGAGAACCATTCCATCTCAAATGCTGCAGAGTCTAATTGGGACTCGATGGCGGGTTTCGTTCCTGCTTTTGAATCAAGGGATTTAAGATCCATCAACACATCCATTACATATTCTTACCAAAACCCTAACCCTAGAATGGTTAGGTATTATTGCATGCATGCCTCACATGCTTTCCTCCTCTGCATGCATGTTTACCTTGCACGTGCTGCTTTCCCTTTTTTGTGCTTTGTTCTCCAAAATTAGTCTTTATTAAAAAATGGGCCTGCGCCCAACAAAGAGTAAGCCTAAGGAGGGTGACATTGTCTTTGCTGAAGGATCCCATAAGGGTAAGCACCTTGATGATGATGAATATCCCACTAATCACTTTCCATTTTATGACTGTTCACACAATATGATTCCCAGACTCCCTAAAATTGATCTAAATAAGTTTGATGGGTTAGATTCAATTGGTTGGGTGGAACAAATGGAGCACCACTTTTCCCTTCATGCCATATCACATGAACTAATGAAACTTATATTAGAGGTCCTTTATATGGATAATGAACACATGCAATGGTGGCAATGGCATAAGAACACATATCCAGGGGTACTATATAGAGGTAGTGTGTGAAAGCCATGTTTGCTTGCTTTATTAGAGATATAAATATTTTGGGATAGCTTACTAAATTGTGCCAAATAGGCATGGTGGAAGACTACATTCATTCTTTTGAACATCAGTTTGTCAGAACATAAAATTTAACCCATGATTTTTTTAAGAAATGCTTTATTAGTGGTCTTAAAGAATAAATCAGATCCCACGTAGAGATGAACCATCTTGGGACTTGATTGGAGGAAACTTGTCCTGCTTGTCATGCCTAAGTTATATCTTATGCTTATTCTAAATACCCAATTTTTTCTCTACATCTTTTCCTAAATATGGTAGCTCCTAATCAAATTTCCCCACCCCAGAAGGTCCACAAGTTGACATGGGATAAAACGATGGAACATCAACTCAAGGGTCTCCACCACAATTGTGTTGAAAAATATTCTCCAACAACAAATGTAAGGAACATAAATTATTTATGGCCATTTCTAAGGATATTTCTAATGAGGAAGTTGATTAAGAGGAAGTCATTCCCATCGTTGAGGAAGTTTCTCTTCTTGACCAACCAGATGAAGTACCCCAAATCTCCCTCCATGCTTTGACAAATATCCCCCCCCTTGAAATATTAAATTTGGTTGGTTATATCAAGTAGAAAAAGTTCATTGTATTAATTGACAACAATAACACCCATAATTTCATTCATCATTACATTGCCTAAGGAACGCATTGTTATATCTCTGCCATTAAAAAATTTCATATTATGGCTGCTAATGGTGGATCTACTTCAAATGGGTGAGTATTCCCTGAAAAATCACACATTTACCATTGAAATGGGTGGATGTGATATTGTTTTGGGTGTTGAAAAAATCACACGTTTACCATTGAAATGGGTAGAAGTGATATTGTTTTGGGTGTTGAATGGATACAAATATTAGGCCCCATCACGATGCATCTCTTGGAATTATACATGAGTTTTTAGAAGTATGACAATTCCTACATGCTCAAAGGTCTCAAAGTAGGCTCTATTGAAATCGTTATCTCCCATAGTATGGATTTTTTTTTTTAAAAGGGTCATTTTGACCTTATTGCCCAATTCCATTCTATTCAAGCCTTTGAGAATGCATCTCATTCACTTCATTTGGATTTGTAGTTAGTATTATATAAACACTAGTAAGTCTTTGAACATCCCCAAGGATTACCACACCCACGTGCAGAGATGATCATGGAATCCTATTTCTTCCAACTATCCTACCACCTAATGTGTGGTCACATCATCTTCCTTTTGCCCAAAATAATGAAACTAAAAATATTATACAACAACTATTAGCTACTGGTAATATTTGTCCTAGTACCAACCATTATTCTTCTCCTATTGTCACGGTCCTTAAAAACGAAGGCACTTGGAACATGTATCTTTCTTTTTTGCCCTTAACAACTTGGAAGTTAAAGATAATTCCTCATTCCAGTAATTGATGATGTCTTAGATGAGCTACGCGGGGAGCACAATTCTTCACCAAACTTGATCTTCGCTCAAGTTACCACCAAATTTGCATGAAGGAATATCACACTTCCAAAATTACCTTTTTTCACTCATGATGGCCATTATGCATTTTTGGTGATTCCCTTTGGTCTTTGCAATGCACCTTCCACCTTTCAGAGCCTCATTAATGACATATTTAATTCCCTTCTACCATGTTTTGTACCAGTCTTATTTGATGATATATTGGTATACAATAAAACTTGGGCAACACATGTGGAACATGTGGATCAGATATTATAACTCCTTTGCAATTACCATATATTCCTTAAGCATTCTAAATGTGTTTTTGATGCTTAAAAAGTTCAATATCTAGGACACATTGTTAGTGGTGAAGGTATGTGTGTGTGTGTGGATACTAAGAAAAATTAAGGTGTTGAAATATCGACATCATCCCAAACCCTTAAAAGTTTGCATGATTTTATAGGCCTCATAGCTAACTACTGGTAATTTGTCAAAATTGTTGCTCCTCTCACCACCATGCTAAAAAATAATGTGTTTAGTTGGATTTGGGAGGCTGGAAAAGGAATTTTAGGTTTTAAAAGATGTTATGTGTACCACACTAATCCTCATTCTGCTTGACATTAATAAGAATTTTGTTTGGAATTTGATGCCCTAGGCAAATGAATTAGGGTTGTGTTAATGCAAGAGGGACACCCACTCACCTTCACTTGTAAGCAATTATGTGATAGAAACTTGGGAAAATACACATATGATATGGAAAATTTGTCTATTCTTCATGCAATTTATATGTGGCATCCTTACTTGATGGGATGTTCTCCATGTTAACATATACCATTACAGTTTGAAATATTTCTTGCAACATAGGTTGTTCTCCCCATAGAAACAAAAGTGGGTCACCAAAATGTTAGGATAATAATATGAGATTATATACAAGAAGGGTAAGGAAATTGTGGTTGTTGATTCTCTCTCTAGAAGTATGATGAGGAAGGGTCCATATTTTTCTTATCTTACCCAGTGCCTAATTGGATATAGGAGGTACATCAAGAATGGATAGAAGAAACCAAGATCATGCACATGATCCACTAGCTACAAGTTGACCCACATGCACACTCAAGTTACACTTGGAAAGTCGATGAGCTGCATTATAACAACCGTATTGTTTTGGTTTAGGATTCCTCATTTAAATCCAAAGTTTAATATGAACTACACTCTCCCACATCGGGTCATTCTGGGTTTCAAAAAACATATGATATGATTAAGCATTCATTATTTTGGGAAGGCATGACGAAGGATGTCCCCACCTTTGTGGTTGGATGTGATACTTACCAACAACACAAAGGGGAAACAAAAAATCCTCTAGGATACTTACAATCCTTACCCATTTCTTCAACTATGTGGGTTGACATTTCTATAGATTCCATTATGGGGTTACCAAAATCAAGCAACAAATCAATGATAATGGTAGTTTTTGTTCACCTTTACAAATTTTTCCACTTATGTTCTTTACAACACACCTTCAAGGCCTCCACAATAGCATAGGTCTTCATGGAAAATATTTTTTAATATACATGGCATGCCTAAATCCATTGTGACTCATTGTGATACCATCTTCACTAGTAATTTTTTATAGGAGTTGTTTCGTCTTCAAGATACCCAATTAAATATCAACACCACATATCACCCCCAAATCGATGACCATATGGAAGCAATCAACAAATGTTTGGAAATTTGTTTACATTGTTTTTATTTGGAATGACAAGCCAAGTGGGTCCATGGTTACCGTAGGCTGAATGGTGGTACAATACTACCTATCATGGTGCTACTCAAATGACCCCATTTTAGGTAGTATATGGATAACCACCCCCACCAATGATATCATGCTTTCCAGGCCTCTCTAAGGTTCAATAGGTGGACTACACCTTGATAGATCATGCTAATATTCTTCATACCCGTGAAGATAATTTGGTGTTGGATCAAATTTACATGAAACAATAGGTTGTTCAACATCGCTCCAAACACCATTTTGAAAAAGGGGATTAGGTGTTCTTATGTCTCCAACCCTATAAACATACCTCACTCAAGGATAATAACTACCAAAATTTAGCTACTAAGTATTATGGACCCTATACTATACTCAAATGTATAGGTCAAATAGCTTACAAGTTGTCTCTACTTAGCCATTCTATAATCTACCTAGTTTTCCATGTATCAAGCTTAGGCTCTGTTTTTAAAATTCTTATCTAATGAAAATTCCCAATTCCGAATAACAAGATTAAACGAAGACGCCAATATCAAACACCACATGTCTCTGCCACGTAGGCATTTCGTACAACTTAATTTCATCTCGAGTCATCTTAGGTTTCCCCGTGTCCTAGTCACACTTCCAAGTCAGCTTTTCCACATCAATGTTGTACGACAAGATGGATCGGTGTCGGGTTTTTTTCCAAGAGGTATCAACGCACATTGTCTAAGTAAAAGTGTCGATTCTTGATCCACTCGATAAATTAGAATTGATGGGACATTTACAGCACAAAACAAGACCAGATTCTGCCATTTAATATGCCAATTAATGTTCGCTCCACATACGTTGTTACCCCGTGCGCCTATCAAATAACAAGAATTTGAAATCGCCGATGAGCTACTTTATATCCCATGCCTACGCCACCAACCTATGACTGCATTTAAATCTCAAGTATAATGAAGATTTGGCGGTAGATTTTTTAGAACTGCACCTACACCCCGAATTGAATAACTGATTCAACAAGGTAAGTATTATCTTTGTTTAAATCACTAAGACATCTTTGAACACCTCCATTATGCACACATGTTTCTCATTTCCAGAGA
The DNA here is from genome assembly GCA_010110895.2 of Picea sitchensis. Lineage (NCBI taxonomy): Eukaryota > Viridiplantae > Streptophyta > Pinopsida > Pinales > Pinaceae > Picea > Picea sitchensis. The sequence continues at coordinate 86,229 of SNQJ01S0063323.1, forward strand.
AACCAAAGAAGCGAAGAGATCATCTCAAGAGTTCCGTTTGATGCTCAGAATTTCAAAAAACCAGGTTAAGTTAGCGTGGAGAAGAGGTATGTGTTAATTTTATCATTTCAGCGGTCGTTTTTTTTATGTATCAACATCCTATATGCAACACGATGTCTAACGTTGTTCTATCTGCGGGGAAAATTCCTCCAAGGAAGCCAACGACTAGACGCTCGCCTAGGGCACCAAAATTAAAGGAAGCAAAGATTGGTGAAGGATATTCTCCCGACACGATGAGGAAGTTGGAGTTTGCTCCCAGAGAGGAGACGATCATCAAGACATCAACTAAGAAGGAATTTTCTCATCTCCCTGCTTTCGACGATACAAAAGCAACCACTGGATAAAAAATAATGCTCCCATAGTGAGGAGATTTGTTCAACATAATCAACTGGGAAGATTACCCAAAGTTTATCCCACACAATGACCTGGATGTAAGGGTGCTCGACGACCAGGTTTTTTCGAATATTCAGCGATCGTGCTTGCACATGGTAGCCTGTTGAACTCCAGTCTTTCCATGTATCGAGACTTTGAGTTGGATAATCGATCACACAGACGTGCAAAAGTGCCTAATCAATGATGAGAATGGCAGATGTGTCAGATTTTTTCTCCCAATAGAGGTCCAAAATTATTACAAGATCAGGGACCTGGAGGAGTGGTTGAACACATATTTCGTGGTAAAATTATGTGAATTACATGACACCAGCTGATTGATGGCCTCCTGGTGGATGGAGAACAAGAAATTCACAAACCGGAGCAATAGCTGGTATGGGACAACGAATCTAAAGGAGCCATATATCTACTTAATGGCTCTAATTTTCCATTTATACGGGGAAAAAGATTGCACCCAGTTCTTGGAGGCATGGATGCCCTTGGCATACACTGTGTCTATTTCTAGGAGTAGCTTCAACTGGGGAGAAATCATCTCCAATAAATTGAGTACTAGTATATTGCAGTCCCAGATATCGAAGGAAGGAGAGGCGCCTGCTTTTCACATGGCTTCTTATTTTCTAGACGTGATATGCACAAGGAATGTCTTCGTCGCCATGAATCTGAGATGGAAGGTCATAGAGATTCCTGTACACGTCTACTTTAGCATCCTGTGGGAAAATAGGTACAATAAGTCTTATGCTCTCATTTGCGATGAATTAATTGCTAAGATTTATTTCATTATATTCAAAAAGGAATGCCCAAGGATGTCTGTAGCGACCAAGAAAATGATTTCGAAAGTAGGCCACTGGTACCTATATGAAACCACAACCTATATCAGGGTGTTCGGGGCCACCATAGCACCAAATTTTCTCTCCGTTCATGTCCCAGACTGACTCATCGTAGGTGAAATATGTTACCAAGCCATCCTGTAGGGCTATAACGCCACTTTGGTTAAAGACAAGAAACAATCATTCATACCCTATGGTTTCCATGTAGGGTTGTGTATAGTGAAGGAAACTGCTAAAGCTAAACAAGAGGGTTTAAGTCAGCTGGAATATAGGTTCCTGACAGGTCAATTTTGCAAGAATGACCCTAAACGCCTATTTCTCCAACATTCTTCACAAGTCTCTTCCTGTTGGCCATACGCACATGGAAAATTTGAATATGATATCTTTACAGAATGTGCTCGGGACTGGGAGGAGGTAATACATAGAAAAGATAACCTGAACATGACTAGGTTCAAAGCTATGAGTATGGATGAGAAAGTCAAAATGATAGAACAGACGACTCAAGAAGCTCTCAGGGTTAGAGAAGAAAACAGAGCAACAGAAGCCACAAAGGAACAAAGGAGGGGGATGTTGTTACTAGAAGGAGCCAAAAGAATCATCGACCAACTAGAGAACCATCCTCAACTAGTATAAATGATGAGGATCACCCTGACTGACCCAATCACAATCATAGAGGAGATAAATGGATTAGAGTCAATACCACTGGTCTGGAAAATCCTAGAGTTCCTTCACCACATGCCAGATCACCGATGACCATTCCAACCCAGTATGAGATTCCAAGAACACTAGGTGAAACGGGTGTGCCTAAACCCCTATTTGATCTAATAACCATCTATGGTGATAAAGAGAGTTCATAGGTCTCACTTGTAACCTCGATACCAGTTACAGAGGAGAAATAACTAGGGGGGTATCTGCTCCAAGTCCCGATGCATCAATTCCAAACCCTTTACAGGGCGACCATGAGGCCAAAATTATTTGAGACACTAAACTTCCCGACCTATCGGGGACCCTGAAAGACAACTCCAGGGAAGAGCTAGGTTCATGTGGGAAAAATGATGAATTGCAACAACCATAGATCGACACCTCAACAACCGATCACCAAGTAAGTATGGGGCCTATCATTGACTATTCAATTTTGGCCGATACCTCATTGGTCGATGAAAAAAAGATGGAGTTTGATCCATTAGAACATATGAAATAAGTAGAAGAAACGGTCCTAGAGAAAATACATATAGCAGGAAGCTTGGGAAACATTCTAACCTGGGGAGAACAACAAATCCTTGAGCCCATTGATGAGGTCGCTGATATACAGGCGATCGCTTATAACAGGAAGAGGAAAGCTATCACGAGGAGGACCACCAAGAAAAGAAGACTCGCGGGATAGCTCGATTCTCATCACCATAGAGGAGAAATTGCTCAACACGGAACACACAAAGACATATGAGCTCATCGGCATAGGGATGGCTATCACTGATTCCACATTGGATCGAGAAAAGTGATATGAAAAGGAACTGGCCACTGCACTGAAGGAGTTAGACCATCTGCGCCACTTGGAAAAATATTACCAAGACTCAAAGCATGCCACAATTTTTTTGAAGAGTGATTTCCAAGATGCATATGCAAAGTTCACAAGCAAAAGCCATCTTTTCACTGCATGTGTAGATGATTATCAAGAAGATACCCTTATGGAACATGAAACCTATAAGGATGTGGAGAGATGGTATGAAAAGGCATACCAAGATGTAGAACAAATTGACTACATCAACGAAGTACAAAAGGGACGAGATGCAGAGGAGCATGGCATTCGAGTACTGATGGATAACAACATCTCTCAGATCATGGAAGCAGTCGAATATTGGGTAAGTATTTCCCAGGAACCTCAGCGAGAAATACAGAAGAGATGGGTCGAGTGTGAAAGAAGTTGGGAAAAGATCAATCAGGAGATGAGAGACATTGGCCTCCCAGAGTTCGGCTCACCTGAAGACTTTGTCGACTTGCATGAAATAGTCAAACGGCATAAAAACATGACTCAACATGGGGAGTGGAGATCGCATAGGTGGAAATAATGACACTGGGTGAAATACAAAAATTTATGGAACATTCGATCAAGGCTCATGCAGTTCTGCAACGTTTAAGTGCTAAAGTCATCAAATACAAAGAACGAGAAGTAGAAGTAAAGGAAACCCTTTCAGCCCTGATGAACCAACACAAATTCCTGTATGCTAACACATACGAGGATCTCTTCGTCAAGTGGTCAGAATATGAGAAGAGTCATCCACTCTAGTAGAACCACAAGATGATTTCCAGAGAACAAAGATATCAAACACCACGTGGCAATATTTTTTTTTACTTAACACAAACTTGTAACAACTATTTTTAGTTAGTGATTCTTTATAAATATGAGGATTGACCTTTTGGGAGTGGTGGATGGTTTTGGGAAAGGGACCCTCTTTTTTAGAATTGTAAAGAACTATTTCTGAGCAACATTAATTGAGAAGTTTTGTTTAGAACCAGAGACAAATTTTTGTTTTTCATCAAAGGCGTTATGTGATTGGATTGAGGAGGAACTACTTCCAACTTTTATTTTAGTAGTTGATGTCGTAACGAGTATGAGTTTATGAATCTATTGATAGGCTATCTTTTTCAATATTTTAACAGTTCTTTTGTTCTTAATGATGAAAAGTGAATCGTTGTGTTAATGTGTGATTGATGGTAGAGCTAAGGAAACTATTTTTCTTGCACTCATCTTATTGCATGCATATTTTCTTTCAATAATTGTATCTCAGTCACTATTGAAATACCATCAAGTTAATGTATTACTACTACACTTGTAATAGGTGTGAATATTGTTGTATGCATGCTTTATCACTAGGGTTATCCCAGGCTCAACCTTCTTCAGTAGTTAAGAATCCCTTCTATCAGTTGGTTTACACCAACACACCTCATTTTATTAGACTCATCTAATAAAAGAAAAGACAAAAAATAATGTTTACTATGAAGGAGGAACTTTCATAGAAAGATATCCTGTCAATCACTAAATAAATCCCATTGATAAATTAGCTAGATCGAAAGATATGGAGAACCATTCCACCCATCAAACACTGCAGAGTCTAATTGGGCCTCTAAGGCGGGTTTGGTTCCTACTGTTGAGTTAAAGGGATCTCAGACCCCTCAACAGAACCTTTGGCTGCAAGTTGGACATCGCTTCTTATCTGGTGCACCTAACATGGAGTTAAGTAGAAGGTCCATATGATGACTCAGGATGCTCTGATTGTGAATTTTTTCCTCCAGGTTCCGCCACATATCAAATATCAGTTGAAGGTGTTCATATGAGAAACAATGTGGATTGAGCAGAGGCTACTCAATTTTCCCAATCGTATCCTCATGAGGAGTTGTGTCTGCATCAAAATTTGTTGGTGTAATTTATTCCATGGCCAGTCCATGGGTGGAGTTTCAGGCTATCCGATTTATCAACCAACTAGGGGGAATTTCTTCCTCAACCACACAACTACCTTGCACCAAAGTACAGGCCTAGGGACTGGTGATGATGCAAGGATCTGGAGGAGCTTCCGAAGTTTGCATATCGAGAGGAGCATTTTCTTCATCAACTGGGAAGCTTACAAGATCAAGCATGGTATCAGAGAGGGGAGGAGGTGAGTGCAGAGCGCTAATGGAAGACAGAGGAATCTCAAGCCAATTCTGACCAATGCCAGGAGAGCTAGCGGTCATAAGAGAAGGTTGCGAGGGATCAAGGTGGTTGCGTCGAGCAAGGAAGCTATAATACACTGGCCCTCTTTTGGTTTTACCTCGCTCTCTTGGCATGATGGAAGAGTTGCAACAGAGGAGGGGCCAGGGAGGAAAATCAAAGTTCTGGTCCAGAGAAGAGCAGGCTAGAGGCACAATGTCGATGAGGTGAAGACTGAAGAGGGGAACCAACAGAGGGATGGAATCCACTGGACGGAGGGGAAAATGCCCACATCGTGAAGGCTTGGAATACCAGAAGAACATGAGAGCCAATGTAAAATGAAGAATGGTAGAGTTCCTGTGGTTGCTTACCTTCATAGAGGACGGTGAAGTGGTTGAGAGGAGTGCCATGAAGGTGGAGGTGACTCCAACCCGATGCCACATACCTACTCCAATACTCCAAATCTGGTTCGTGCAGGGAGCCATTAAATTCCCTAAGGCATAGTAGCGCACTAACATAACTGTAGCGTGAGTGCCTGTCATTAGAATGGGTTAGATATGGGGCTGGCGGCTGGGGTTAATAACTCCCCTCGCTGCATGAGCGCCGTTTTTCTCTAGCTGTCCAAATGTCACCCCATCCGAGGAACTAAGGAAAAGGTGTTACGTTCCAGAACTATTAAAGAATATCTCATCAAATGGAAAAAACTTCGAGAAGAAGATTCATCATGGGAGTCAGAACATTTACTTCGACAATACCCATCACTACCCTTGCTTTGAGGACAATGCAAAATATTAAGGTGGTGGAAATGTTATGAACATAATAATAATACTAATAATAAAAATAATAAATAATAATAAATAATAAATAATCATTTAATTAAATCAAGAGGCATGTATCTCTTCATCAAAGAGGCACGTACCTCCTCACCTCATGGCCAATCAATGCTATATAGAAAACTGTCACGAGGGTATTGTAATAATATTTTTATCATTTATCAATCAAATATCAATATTCAGAATATTATGTCTCGTTAATAACATTTTACTTGTTACAATATGTGTGCACTAATGCATATTTTTGTAATAGACACACTGGTGTACTTTATTTTGATATGCATTGAACATAAGCCTATGTTAAAACCTTTGAAAAACTATGATTTCATAGGTTTGCATTTATATTTTCTTTGTAAACTTTTATGTCAGTGTGTTTATGTCAATATAATGCACAAACACTTATGTATTATTGTTGCATCATAAATTGAAACAAGTTTAAAAAAGAATAGAGTGCACATTTATCATCAATGCATCAAAATATCAATCTAAAAAAAAGAGTGGGAATTTCATTTCATAAAAGTGATTTAAAACAAAAATTTAATCCATGTTACATTGTTTTACCAAAAGATAGAAGGGATACTTGTGCAAGAAATATTTACCAGGGAAGAGATGGAGTAGGTAGTTTTTTTTTTCTGAAGAGTAGAATTTGCAAGGAACCAATGTGGCTTACATTCAAATTTGTAGAGGAGAAATTTCAGATATGTGACTTCATTCTCTTCATCTCTAATTTTCTCTCATTTGGTTAAAAAACTCCCAACATTTTTTTCAATTTATTCCTACAGATATTTCTAGTACATTTCAAGAAAACAACGAGGTTTCAAAATCACCTTCAGTGTTACAAACCCTAGATTTCTTATTTCTCCTCTCTTGTTTTATGTCATTACAAACCATAGCAACATGGGTTTAATATCTATAACCTTTTACAATGAGATTTATTTTTTTGGGGGCTTTGGGTATCTATTGGTTTGAGACTAATCATTATACTAGATCCTAAGACCTGTCATTGTCATGTTAAAAAAAACAAAAACATGTTTGGATTTTTCTATGTTTACTATATATTTTTTATTGTATAACACACCACTTGGCTATGCCATTTAAGATTTCAATTTTTTTTTAGCAGTGCATACAATACATTAAACACACACTGATGCATTTTTTATTGTATAGTGCACTGCTTGGCTATGTCTGATTTTATATACTAGCCCCAAAATTTACCAAATTAATGTTTATGCTATATTTACTTTCATATAAATATTAATAGATTTTCTATTGTGATTTTCATTTTTCGGGAAGATTAGGAAAATTTCAGTGAACAAATGATGTGACATCCAAAACATGTAGGTAGGGATATCCAAAAAATTTACAATGAGTTGGTTGATGAAATGAGAATAATTGAATCACAAGAGGAGGTATCCTAACAACAATGTGGATCAAACATGTGTAATGATTGATTTTTTTTATGTGTAACTAGAGAGTTTAATTATCACATGAAATACTAATTAATTGTTTTGTTTTTGTGGAAAGAAAACAAAATGGAACCATTCAACATATAAGATTGGATGACAAGGAAAAAAGGGTTGATCACATTCTTTTTAAAGTATTTTCCTTTTCCTTACTTATCATTTCATATATATATATTCCAGGTTACATTGCCCGACGAAAACCCTCGAGTACTTCCCCTCATTTCGAGGATGGTAACCAAGGTAAACCCTAGAATCTTCTGGGCACAAGGATGGTCAATAACAGGGCTCAAACACATTACGATTATATACTCGTTAAGATCTCAACATGTCACTTGCGAGAATTGAACTTAGGTGGGGAGGATAACTTCCTACCAACCACCCGGGCTAAACCCAATTGACTAATATTTCATATTTATTGTGATGTTTGTATTTGATTATTTTACAATCATGCATGGATATTGTCTAATAGGTGTTAACATAAAAAATAGTCATCCAAACATTTGATTGACATTGGATTAAGTATGGACTATGGGTATATGTTGGAGTATTAAGGGTTATTGGATAATTCATAAGTAGCTATGTTGTTTTACTTCCCTTACTTTATAATTAATGGAACAACAAGNATCACATGAAATACTAATTAATTGTTTTGTTTTTGTGGAAAGAAAACAAAATGGAACCATTCAACATATAAGATTGGATGACAAGGAAAAAAGGGTTGATCACATTCTTTTTAAAGTATTTTCCTTTTCCTTACTTATCATTTCATATATATATATTCCAGGTTACATTGCCCGACGAAAACCCTCGAGTACTTCCCCTCATTTCGAGGATGGTAACCAAGGTAAACCCTAGAATCTTCTGGGCACAAGGATGGTCAATAACAGGGCTCAAACACATTACGATTATATACTCGTTAAGATCTCAACATGTCACTTGCGAGAATTGAACTTAGGTGGGGAGGATAACTTCCTACCAACCACCCGGGCTAAACCCAATTGACTAATATTTCATATTTATTGTGATGTTTGTATTTGATTATTTTACAATCATGCATGGATATTGTCTAATAGGTGTTAACATAAAAAATAGTCATCCAAACATTTGATTGACATTGGATTAAGTATGGACTATGGGTATATGTTGGAGTATTAAGGGTTATTGGATAATTCATAAGTAGCTATGTTGTTTTACTTCCCTTACTTTATAATTAATGGAACAACAAGAAACCTTTAATTATATCTATGCTTCATCACACCAAATGAAACTGACAAGAAACAAAGTATGGAGTTGAACCAATAGAATATTTGTTAAGTGTTGAAATGAAGAATGACATCGAATGAATGTGTATTGTTTATGAATCACTCATTTCTATGGTATGCTTTTCAATTCACGCAATCATGTATATTATACTATAAATGTAAATATACACATTACACTTTATTTATATGTTTGTAGATGTCATATGAAGAGGTGGGAAAAGGTCAAGTTGATAAAGTAAACATTTCAAATAACCTAATTACAATATCCCATGCAAAAAATGAAGAAATTAGGCATGAAAGCAACTTGAGCAATGATAAGAGTTTGAGTGACGAATGATGATGATCAAAATTGAACTTATAAGTTGTATATTTTGAAATGTTTATCTGTGAAAATCAGAGATTTTGTTTTCAAGTGGGTCTAGCCCAAGCGGTTGCAAGAGAAATTGTTATTCCCCACCCGGGTTCAAATGCCACATTGTTATATTATGATCTTCATGAGCCAATTGTTGAATATCATGAGATTGTTGACAAGCCTTGAGCTTATACATGATCTAATTTACCCTAAGCACCATCCTTGGAATGAGGGGAAGTTCTCGAAAATTTTCCTCGTGATATATACTTCGAGTAAAACAAATGTAGATATTTTGTTTAATGTGGACAAATTGTCCCAAATGGATGATGAAGGGTTGCCAATAATTGTGATAATTATTTATTGAAATTTTGATTATTGTGGACCTTTATTGTTATCCCATTTGCATGACAAAGACTCCCTTATTCACATATAATAAAATGAGTATCATATTCTAATGTAGTCTCCAATGTTGTAAAATGTTACGTTGTCGATGAAATATTTGGATGATTTACATTATTACAATGAACATATGTATAATAGGTTGGTATATTTGTTTAAATGATACAATACATTAATGCAATTATTATATCCAAATATAGTAATTAAAATACAAAAATCAATATTGTTATAAAAAATATTTGAATTTCTGATGATGATGAACTGAATTTGCATATCTGCAACGTGGAAAAATTCAACACAATGGTGCATTATATCCNATATATATATATATATATATATATATTCATTGGTGTTTTTTTAATAGTTATTAAGAACTCGTGCTCTATACATGTGCAAATGCACGAGTACTAATACATTCAATAAATGCATAGGTGCTCCTGACGATAACAACACCTTTTTCTTCAATGATACTATTACGATTTCCCTTATGGTTATCATAATTGTGACAAGGCTTTACGATGTAGATGAGATATATGCACCAGTCCTTTCAAATATATAATACACATTGTTCTTTCAAAATATATAATATGCACCATGGCTTTTAAAATATGGAGAATTGATTGATGCTTTTATAAATATGTAATTCATATCGGGGTGTTCAAAATATTTAATATGCACCAATTCTTATTGGTTATAAGCACATGAGTGCACCTTAATAATATAATCACACCGAAACAAAAATCTTTGTTAGAACCTTCGATTGCCAATTTTTTTTAGTTATAATAAACATTTGTTAAACCCTCCGCTACCAATAACAAAGGTTTTAGCAAAGGTTTTTTTGATAATTTTTCCCAATATTCTAACACTAAAAATCTTCATAAAAACCTTTGCTAAGTAGTGTTTTCCTTG
>SNQJ01S0063323.1:130267-153864 GCA_010110895.2 Picea sitchensis
TTAATATATTTTTGTGATCTTAATTTACTGAGACTTTGAATTATGTGGAAGAAGGATATCACTTTATAACATAAATTTGTTGGATAGTTGGTTTTCAAAGATGTCAACGAATATTAGATTGATTTCAACTGATGTGATGGGTGCATTTGGAGAAGTCTCCAAAGTGGTCCCCTTATGGCGTAGCTCTAAGAACGACCCTCACGGGAAGACGCTTTGAAGAAGTATACAAGAAACCCTTAAAGAATGGTTAATGATTCCATATTTGAATGAGGATTTTGGTCATGAAGGACAAATTAAATGAAGGTAACTCACTCATATATGGATAGTACTCGTTGTGTCGTTTTCGGTGATATGTAGAACGCCACGTGGTTCCTCACGGTTAGGGAGATATGGCCTTGTAAATTGGGAAGCCCCGAAGAGTGTACAAGAAACCCCTAGTTTGTTATAAGTCTTAGTCAAAGGGATAAAGTTGTTGTAACAAGAAAACCCTAGAAGCCATAAAATAAGGAGAGGAGTTACCTAACACAAGTATATAGGCACCTCAAGGATTCATTCATGAGTACACTCACACACTTATTCATTGCTTATCTTTCTTATGATTTAGTGATCTTTTGCTAAGGTTTTAGTGTCATTTTCTGAGGTAGAAAAGAAGGGTCGACGAGGAAAATCTCGGAGTTACAACAAAACCTTAGTTTTTGAGGTATACATGAGTTGCATGCATGTAAGGGAGTGTGTGTATGCATGCTACACTGAAGCAAAGAGCATATATATGCAGGCTGTAGAAGGGAAGGTCATGTACATATGAAAAGGTCATGAAAAATTGATTAGATGTTGGTACCGGGTCCCTAGAGTCTGAAATCAAGTTCACAGGTCAACTTTCTACAGGTTCAGGTCAACTACATAAGTTCTGGTATGGTTATTATTTTGTTTTGATGCTTAGATTTTCTTATGATGTTGTTAATGCTTGAGTAATTCTTGGTATGGTTGGTCTTGTACTTGGATATGGTATATGCTTGGTTAGTTGGTTGAGTGAGAAACACTCTTATGTATGGTACAACATTGATATGGTTCTTATAGTTCACATCCTTGAGTTTCTTGTACATGCTTGAGGGTTATTCATGTTGTATGGTGATGTATGCATGAGAGGAATGCATAGGCTCTTTGAGATACTTCATTGATGATATGGTACATATCTACATATAGTTAATGATATGGTATATGGCACAGGTTGTACATGGTTGATTCTCTAGTTCATGATTCACTATTCATTGTTGATATATGTTTTAGTTCATTACTGATGCATGAGATAGAATGTATATTGGTATACACTTGATGCATGGTATGATACATGTTTAGTTAGTTGATGAGCAAATATGGATTGGTGTGATAGTGATAGAGACAATGACAAAAATAGTGACAGAGATGAAGTAACATTGACAGTGTCAGAGACATAGTGACAGTGAAATATTTTGTGGCAATGATAGTGGGAGAGTATGTGATAGTTAGTCTACATTTATATTATAGGTAGGTTGGACAGGGAAAGGAAAGGTGGTTGTAGCTGGAGAACCTAGGGGTTTTTATCCTCCTTTTGGTTGGAGCCAAAGAATAAGGGAGTTGTAGCTTCCTTCAGGTTGGAACCTGAGAATAGGGGGTTGGAGCCTCCTTCCATTTGTAGTTGGAGAATCAAAAGTTGGTGCTTCCAATGAATGTTTTCTTTTGATAAATATATTTAAGAAAAACATTCTGTGGTTTTCTCCCATTTGGGTTTCCACGTAAATATCGGTGTACTATGTATCTATTGTGATGTGATTTTGTTTATGATTATGTTTCTAATGATATATTGAATGTTAATGATAAACTATTGAATATTGTTGAAGAATAAATTGTGGTTAAAAGTACTATAATTGCTCATTACTGATTCACCCCCCCTCTCAGTAATCCAACAATTGGAAGTAGAGCAGGTCCTTCAAGAATAAATCTAACCACTGGACAGAGATCATGAATCATGCTAGGATTGGGGTACCACAGTTTGATGGAAAAAACTATGTTTCTAGAGAAAAAGAATGAAGACTTATATACAAGCACAAGGACTCAATGTTTGGCGATCAGTAGTAGATGGATACAAAGCACCGACCACTCCCCCAACAGATAGAGATGGAAGTAAGCTTGAAGAGAATTATTTAAGAGCTAGAAATGCTATTGAGAAAGCTGTGACTCAAGCGATACATAACAATATTATACACTGTGATTCCGCAAAATAAATGTGGGATAAATTGAAGACTATCTATTAAGGAGATACGAAGGTCAAGGAAGTTAAACTTCAGATCTTCATAGTTAAGTTCAAACAATTGAAGAGAAATGAAGATGAAAACATAGCAACCTACTTTCTACCAGTCGACGAAATAATAAACAATATGAAAGGATTGCGAGACGAAATAAAGGATGAGGTCATTTTTAAAAAGGAATTAATATATCTACCAATGAGGTTTGATTCAAAAATTTCATCTCTAGAATAAAGTGTGGACCTAGCTACAATGAAAATGGATGAGTTGCATGGGATACTCACAACTTATGAGATGAGGACAGTGCAGGACAATCCAGTCACAAAGGAAGCAACATTCAAGGCATCCAAGAAGACAAAGAAGAAAGACAAATACAAGCCAAAGTTAGATTGTAGCTGCAACGATGATTCAAAATAAGATGAAGAAGTGGATAACTTCGTCAGAAGGTTGAAACTAGGAACTAACAAATACAAAGGTAAGATTCCATCGATTTGTTTCAATTGTGATGGTGTTGGTCATTTTCTAATAAATGTCCTTATAATAAAAATAAAGGAAATGAAGAAGAAGATGACCCTAAAAAGAAAAAGAAAATTCAAAAGGGTAGAAGAAATAAAAATAAGTTTTTAAAGAAAAGCCTTTGCATCAAGGAAGACAGTTCCTCATCAGATGAAGATGAAGTCAGCGACAATGATACAGAAAGGGTACTATTCATGGAAATAAAAGACTCCAATGAAGAAAGATCCAAAGAAGAATATGAAGAGGCAGAAGTCAATTATAAAGAAGAATTGTTGAGTGCCATAGAAGTTATCAAAAGAGAAAAGAAGAAAAACAAGTCACTCCAGGAAGAACTAACGAAGAAAGAAGAATATTTGAACTCCAAAGAAGTCGAGCAAAAAATCACGAAGTTGAAACTCTAAGAAGAATAAGACAAGAATATTAAAGAAGCACTCAGAGGGTAGTTAGAAGAAAGAGGCAGGACCATTGAAGGCTTGGAAGCTGAGATAGTCACTCTAAGAAAGGATCTTCAGAAGAAGGACATGAAACAAAACAACAGTAGGATATTGGATAATATCATTAATAGTCAAATACCTTACTATGATAGATCTAGATTGGGAAACAATCAGATGCAGATAGAGAAATGTTCAAGCTCCAAAATGACAAAGCAATATGTAGAACCAAGAATCTATGCAGAAGCGGTCATAGGTCCCTTGAAAGAAGAAGAAAGAAAGACCCAAGGGGAATATTACAGAGACACTACACCACCTAGAAGATTTAGAAGTCAATATCAACAACAACCATCTATAGAAAGACCTCAAGAAGAAGAAGGATTCAGAAGATCCACACCATTCAAAATATATTCTACACCCACATATCAAACTATTTTTCTTGGTTCATGTTATAATTTTGGGCACAAAGCTGTAAATTATAGAGCCAATACCAAGAACAAAAGTAATGATGAGGGTTATCCAAGAAATAGTTATCCAAGAAGATCTCATGAAGCACAAAATAGAAGCTACAACAAATTTGGATCATTAAGTGATGAGGTAGAATGATACAAGTGGAACAACTTTGGACATATGGATAGAGATTGCTGACTCGCTATTCCTCCAAGGGAACCAAAGAATAATATCAACATTCATAAGCAAGAACCACAAAGGATATGGATAAGAAAGACGAATCAATTCAACACTAAAGAATGCAATCTTTCTCTACAATCTCAACACAAGAAACATGAATGGCATGTTGACAGTGGATGCTCAAAGCATATGACAAGTGAAAATGAGAGATTTCTGACATTGAATAAGGAAAGAGATGGATCAATTTCATTTGGGAATGACAACTGATCCAGGATCATTGGAAAGGGAACATTCAAGCTCGAAGGTAAGGATGTCATGTCATAAAATGTCTTACTCGTCGAAGAAATGAAACACAATCTGCTAAGTGTAATTCAAATGTGTGATCAAGGACATAGACTTGTGTTTGATTCAAAGAAGTGCGGGATAAGGAAAGAAAAATCATGCAAGTTGGTAGCTACAACTGTAAGGACTCCAAGAAACATATATGTTCTAAATGAAATACAAAATGAAATATGTTTCTTAGGAAAGGACGATGAAATTTGGCTCTGGCACAGAAGAATGGGTCACATAAATTTTGATAATCTTGTCAAAGTCAACAAAAAGGAAGCAGTAAGAGAAATGCTCGAGATCTCGAAACCAACTAACATTATATGCAAACATTTTCTATAGGGAAAGTAGACCAAGACAAAGTTCAAGTCAAAGGAATACTCCATAGAAAAACCACTGGAGATTGTACATATTGATCTAGTTGGACCAACAAGAACAAAAGGATGGAAAGGTGAACAATACTTCATGCTACTAGTTGATGACTACACAAGAATGACTGCAGTTTTCTTTCTAAATAAGAAGTCACGGGAATTCAAAAACTTCAAGACATACAAAGAAATGGTTGAAACTAAGACATAGTTGAAAATCAAGTGTTTGAAATCAAACAATGGAGGAGAATTTACATCAAAGGAATTCATGTAATTCTGCAGTGAGCATGGGATAAAGAGGAAATTCTCAGTAGCCAGGACACCTCAACAAAATGGAGTTGTTGAAAGGAAGAATAAAACAGTACAAGAAATGGCCAAAACCATGTTAATGGATTCCAAGTTGACAAATATTTTTTGGGTACAAGCAGTGCATACAACAATTCACATTCAAAACAAAGGGATGCTCAGAATTAACAACAATAAGAATCCATATGAACTATGGAAAGGAATACCAACAAATGTGAAACACTTCAGATTTTTCATAAGAAAATGTTACATCAAAAGAGAATATGGAATAATTGGAAAACTTGCTTCTCTAGTCGATAAAGGCATATTGGTTGGGTACTCAAGAAAAAGGAAAACATACAAATGTTTCAATCTGAGACTCAACAGGATAGTGGAAAGTATCAATGTGATGGTTTATGAAACAAATGGTCGAAAAATAAAGGAAAGTAGCAAAGATTCATTGGAACAAGATCACAAAGAATATTTGAAAGAATAAGTAGTAGATGAAGAATCAGATGAAGAAGAAGAGCATCCAGAAGTAGAGCAAGAACAACAAGATATTCAAGTACCTCCAAAGACACCTAGCAGACAAGTGCAAAATAATTTCATCGGTACAAAGTGGGTCTTTAGGAACAAATTGAATGAGGATGGACAGGTTACCATGAACAAAGAAAAATTGGTATGCAAAGGATACTCTCAAGTTGAAGGTATAGATTTTGAAGAGACGTTTGCCCTAGTTTCCAAGATGGAAGCAATCAGACTAATACTAGCTTATGCATGCTCTAAGAATATCAAAGTGTATCAGATGGACGTGAAATCAACATTCCTAAACGAAGATCTAGAGGAAGAAGTCTACATTGAGCAGCCAAAAGGATTTTAGTTGTCAGAGAAGGAAAGTTATGTTTGTAGATTCAAGAAGGACTTATATGGTCTCAAACAAGCCCCCAAAGCATGGTATTCGAGACTAGACATATATTTACAACAACAAGGATTCAGGAAAGGAAATGCATACAACAATCTCTACATAAAGGTGGATTGAGACAATATATTGATTATTTAAGTCTATGTAGATGACATTATCTTCGAAAGTGATGATGACATGATGAGTCATGAGTTTTCCCAAGATATGCAGCATGAGTTTGAGATGTCCTTGCTTGGTGAGTTCACCTTATTTTTGGGACTACAGATATGTCAGAGCAACAAAGGTATCTTCATCTCCGAGGAAAAGTATATAAGAGAAATTTTGAAGAAGTTTGGAATGACATATTGCAAACCAGTGATTACTCCTATGCAGACAAGTTTCAAGTGAAGTAAGGATGATGATTCCAAGGATGCAGATCATAGACAATAAAAATTGATGATTGGTAGCTTACTTTATGTACTAGATCAAGGCAGTTAAGAGGATATTCATATACCTCAAGGAGCTGGTCTAGGAGCTTACTTTCTGTACATAATAGTACTTTGAGGTACATAAAGTATAGCTTACTTTTTGTACATATGGTCTAGGAGTTGTCATATGGTACCTCAAAGGTTAAGAATAGTAAACTTACTGTATGTACTAGATCTGGTAGTTAATAGGATATTCATATACCTCAAAGGTACATAATACTTTGGACTATGGTATCCAAGAGGGAAGGATCTATCTCTTGTTGCCTACACAGATGTAGATTGGGAAAGTTTCAGTGATGATAGAAGAAGTACAAGTGGATCAGATTTCAACTTGGGTGATTTCCTGGTATCATGGTTAAGAAAGAATCAATCATCAATAGCTTTGTCCATAGAATAGGAAGAATACATTGCAGCAACGACATGTTGTACTCAGGTTTTTTGGATGAAGCAGGCTTTGCAAGATATGCAAGTAAAGTATGATGAGCCCATTCCAATAATTTGTGACAACACCAACACCATCAACATTTCAAAGAATCTAGTGATGTACTCTAAGATGAAGCACATTTCGATCAAGTATCACTTCTTACTGGAACAAGATACAAACAAGAAAATTAAGCTAGAGTATGTCGGGACAAAAGAGCAGATTGCAAATATCTTCACCAAACCGCTTGCAAGGGAACCTTTCGAGTATTTGCAATAGAAACTTGGAGTAGTTTCTACCCCAGAGTGATCCACTCAGCATCAAGCTTGACTGGACAGAGGGAGAGAAACTGAAGTCTTGAGGAAGTTTATGTAATAGAACTTTTGAATGCTTTTCATATATACATAAA
Organism: Picea sitchensis; assembly: GCA_010110895.2. Taxonomy (NCBI): domain Eukaryota; kingdom Viridiplantae; phylum Streptophyta; class Pinopsida; order Pinales; family Pinaceae; genus Picea; species Picea sitchensis. The sequence continues at coordinate 137,326 of SNQJ01S0063323.1, forward strand.
AGAATTACATGAGGAAGCACTGTGAAGAGAAAAGTACATAGAGTTAGCAAAGGCTTGTAGATATGGCGAGAAACCCCGGATGTGGAGTACCCTTTTCCATTGATGTCAAAGGGGGAGATATAAAGAGTAATGCATGGAGATATAGAGTCATGTAATCAGGGGGAGCATGAGAATAAGTATTATCATGCCTAGGTGTTTCCATGAATGACAAAGGGGGAGATTGTTGGACAATTGGTTGTCATTTCTGTCAACGAATATTAGATTGATGTCAGTTGATGTGATGGGTGTATTTGGATAAGTCTCCAAAGTGGTCCCCTTATGGTGTATCTCTAAGCATGGTCCTCACGGGAAGACGCTTTGAAGAAGTCTACAAGAAACCCTTAAAGTATGGTTAATGATTCCATAGTTGAATGAGGATTTCGGCCATGAAGGACTAAGTAAATGAAGGTAACTCACTCATAGATGGATAATACTCATCGTTCCATTTTCGGTGATATGTGGAACGCCAAGTGGTTCCTAACGGTTAGGGAGATATGGCCTTGTAAAGTTGGAATCCCCAAAGAGTGGACATCAATCCTTTAGTTTGTTATAAGTATTAGTCAAAGTGGTAAAGTTGTTGTAACAATAAAACCATAGAAGTCCTAAAATAAGGAGAGGAGTTACCTAACACAAGTATATAAGCACCTCAAGGAGTCATTCATGACTACACTCACACAATGATTCATTTCTTATATTTCTTGTGATCTAGTGATATTTTTCTAAGGTTGTAGTGTCATTTCCCGAGGTAGCAAAGAAGGGTCGATGGCTAAAATCTCAGAGTTACAGAAAAAACCCTAGTTTCTGAGGTATACATGAGTTGCAGGCCTGTAAGGGAGCATATGTGCGTGGGATACAGTGGAGGAAAGAGTGTATATACACGGGTTGTATAAGGGAAAGTTGTGTACATCTGAAAAGGTCATGAAAATTTGATTAGATGTTGGTACCAAATCCCTAGAGTCTGAAAGCAAGTTCACAGGTCAACATTCTACAGGTTCATGTTAGCTACAAAAGTTATGGTATGGTTATTAGTTTGTTTTGATGCTTAGATTTGCTTATGATGTTGCGAACGCTTGAGGTATTCTTGGTATGGTTGGTCTTGTACTTGGATATGGTATATTCTGGTTAGTTGGTTGAGTGAGAAACACTCTTTTGTATGGTACAACATTGATATGGTTCTTATAGTTCACATCCTTGAGTTGTGTGTACATGGTTGAGGGTTATTAATGTTTCATGGTAATGTATGCTTGAGGGGCATGCATAGGATCATTGAGATACTTCATTGATGATATGGTACATATCTGCATATGCTTGATGATATGGTATATGACACAGGTTGTACATGGTTGATTCTCTAGTTCATGGTTCACTATTCATTGTTGATGTGTCTTGTGGTTCATGATTTATGCATGGGATAGCTTGTATATTGGTATACACTTGATGCATGGTATGGTACGGGTTCTAGTTGGTTGATGAGCAAATACAGGTTGATGTGGCAACAACAAAGATAGTGACAAAGACAGAGTCATAGTGCCAAAGTCTGTGACATTTGGTTTACATTTATATTACAGGGCAGTTGGATAGGGCAAGGAAGGGTGGTTGTAGCCACCTTTCTGTTGTATTCGGAGAACCTAGGGGGTTTGTAGCCTCCTTATGGTTGGAGCCATAGAATAAGGGAATTGTAGCTTCCTTCATGTTGGAGCCCGAGAATAGGGGGTTGGAGCCTCCTTCCAGTTGTAGCTGGAGAATCAGAACTTGGTGCTTCCAATGAATATTTTCTTTTGATAAATATATAAGAAAAACATTATGTGGTTTTTTCCCATTTGGGTTTCCACGTAAATATTGGTGTATTGTGTATCTATTGTGATGTGATGTTGTTTATGATTATATTGTTGATGATAAATTAAATGCTAATGATAAACTGTTGAACATTGTTGAAGAAGAAATTGTGGTTAAAAGTACTATAATTTCTCATTACTAATTCACCACCCTCTCAGTAATCTAAGAAACTCACAAACTCTAAGATGAGTAGAAGTATATTTTTGTATAGGACACTTAAACAAAATTAAAATCTCCTAATGCAAATGGCTCAAAGTATAAGTGCTTACATACAAAGATCCATGTCAAGTATGATAGGTCATGACCACCAAAGATACATCATGGATCCATGCCATTGTTTCCCAAATCTGAACATAGCCACCAAAGATACACTATGGATCTATGTCATAAAGACTCAAATTTGAACATAGCCACAATACATACACTATGGATCTATGAAATAAAACATACTCAAAATACTCCATCATAGCCCAGATCTATCTGATATGATTCAAGGTCTTCATTTCTACCATTCCATAGTAAAAATCTAACCATGTGAATAAAGGTGTCAAAGTCAAACATGGTAGAAATAATTTGATTATTGGTCAATGATGAAAACAATTATCAGACACAAAAGGAACCATCAATGATGGCAATGATCCTTAAGGTACACAAGTAAATTATATTAAGTGCGAGTAAATGAGTTGAATTCAAGCACTCATAGAATCATTCGGTCGAAGGTCAATGATAAAAGCATGTCGTCGAAACTGAGGAAACTTGCCATTGAGGCATGCAAGTCCCAAGGTACTGTAGAGTTTCTAAACTAACTTCCTAGATAATGTGTTGAAGTCGATAGAAAGTGATTTATCACAGGAGGGCCTTGATGTATTCCCCATCAACGACATGAAATAGGTACAAAGATTTGAAGTAGATCAGAGTATAGAGTGAGTGAAAATTGACTCATGGATGACCGACATTGTAAGAGGATTAAAGATTGCAGAAATGGTCGATGCAATAGAAAGATTTCCGATTAGAATTCTCTGGAACATATTGAAGACATGGCAATTGTCTTGGCAACACTAACTCAAAAGGAGGATCACATACCAAAGTATACATTTGGAGAAAAATATGATCAACAAGAGACAAGTGGTTTTCCCAATCTGACACAAGGAGTGAAAGAGTTTCATGTTCAAGAGTGATTGGTTGCCAAAAATTAATACAAATTGTATACAAGTTCCCTTCCCAATTCTCCCCCACCATTTCTGGTGAGTACCTATTCATTTTTAAACAAGCTTGAGGAGGATAACATATGCTTGTAATATAAGCTCATCCTTCAAATGAGTCCTTCTGAGTATTTTTAATGAACCCTAGGAAGGAGTGGTTCGGTCCCATATGGGTCTTTCAATGCATATTTTAAGAGTCCAGAGAAAGTAAACTTGGTGGTTTTTAGTGTTTAGGGAGTTTGAAAAACACTTAAAGGAAACTCCAGGATTGAATTTTTTGTAAATTTAGTCCCCCACGTCCGAAAAGCATAAAATAATACCTAGGAGAACTCTTCTAGCCATGATTGACTATAGTATTCCTTTTTCCTAATTAATCGTACTCAGATCGAAAAAGGGTTAAACTAATACTGAATAGATTCTCTTTCAAATTATTTAATGAGTGTGAAAGAAAGCAAGTTCACCCGACAATATTTTCATATTTTAAGAGTTTGAAAAGAGATTAAAGAAAACTCCCACACTTAGGTACAACTTATGTCTCATGTTTGACCTATAATCTGCACAAATTAGGGTTAGATCCATCATATCCGCTTAAAACCTATATGAACCAATGAGAAATTATATGAAAAATGGTTAAAAATAAAATAAAATATTTAATAATATCCACCTTTTGGTCAAAAAGGGGTAAAAGTAATTTCATTTTTACCATTTGATTTTTACCTCTCAAGAGTGAGAAAAAACCCTCATTGTAGTTGATTTTTCATGTGGTGATGCCGAACAAATCTGTGGACGATTTTCAATTATGTTTCCGCCAAGTAAGATATTTCTCCATGCTCTTCAATTTCATGTCCACGGTTTTTATTCCAAGCTAGTTTTAAAATGTTTTTGGACTCTTTTAATCCCTAAAATGCACCACATAGGTGTCGTAGGGCCCCCATATCAAGGAATGTGACACTTAAGAGTTTCTCATTCATACCTTATCGAGAAGTGTGACAATCTCTCTATGTGTGTAAAAACAGGGTGCGACACCTGTAAAACCAATTTTTTTTTTTTTTGTATTCAATGTTGCAGGGCTTGAAAATCTTGGATGTCAGTGTCTAAACAACTTTTCACTCAATTTTTGTAGGATTTTCGACTAGTAAAGATGTTGGAATGGAGGGAAAGAGAGAATGAAATGGAATAGCATATGGTGGCCAATGAACTAAATACTATGCTCGCACTCTGGGAGTGAATATTGGCCAAATTCTTCCTGGTTTCAGGTATGAGAGCCCAAGTCTCGCTGTTAGAAATTTTAGTAATAATGTGGGACAAAGATGAGCTTATTTTCTAGGTTGGAGTTCACACTCTTACCATAGAGGTATAAGATATTTATTTTCTGACTAGACTCTCGAGATGAGGATCTCAAGTTTCTTTGGTTGGACCAAGAACAGGTGGTAGAACCACACAATGGTACATCGAAGAGTATCGTACCAATGGAACCAAAACACCTGGTGGAAAAATCCCAATTAAGGAGGTCATATATCGCGCATTGAGGATAGTGCTCTTCACTATTACCCAGGCTGTCGAAAGTGCAGCACCACATTTTCCCACTAACTCCCAAATGCAGTTTGCCCTGGAATCTATGGAGCCTAGAGTTTTAAACTGGTATGAAGGACTCCTTGAGAATATGAAGGATCAATTGACAAAATGTAAAACAGGTCGTATGAAACAATTCAACTATGGTTCAATTTTGGTGTCCTTCCTAGAAAGGGTTCCAGTGATGCGTCCGCAAGATATAGATCTGGATGAACTTGCCCCACCAATTTGGTGTCTGGCTTGGCCGTGACCTTAAAAATAGATTATTGTTATTATTATTATTATTATATATATTTTCATACATTAAGAGACTAATACTACTTTTTTCATACAGATGTTGGACTAGTCAGGCCACCTATAACATCACTGATCCAAAGGCGAGGTGAACTAGGTGCATTAATTTCTCACAATCGTGAAACAAGGGAAGAAATCGAGGATATAGAGCATAACCTCGAGGTACTCACTTTGGATATACCAGACATGCCGGTGGAGGATCTACCACGGTGTTATCAACGTCACACTGTTGGAGTCTCTAGAAGTATGGGTCATTTGCTTCGAAGGGTGGCTCATGTAGTAGTATACTATCATGAGCATCATTGTCCTTGGGATGACTAAATGCCTTTTAGTTGTTTTTTTATCAGCATGTAGCGGTATATAAAATCCATAGGCTTTGTGTTGTCTCAACACATTTTGTAAACTTTTTGCTAAACTCTTAATACAAAATGAATTCTAAATTGGCTTATTTTATACAATGTGTTATGTGTTTGATTGTTTTACAAATGTTGCAAATGTCTATCTAATACATAATTATCAAAATAATCTGTTAATGTATTGAGATTTCTTGGAATGTGTTGATATTCTAAATAGTCAAACTCTCTTTCCAAGAGATAGACCCTTAAATATGCTCGTAATATAGTAGGACTTATGATAGAATAAATGTTACTTAACTACAATACTACAAGTTGAGATTCCAGTCGAACAACTAAGCAAAGAATTCCAAGTGAAATGGATTCTGTCAATAGTTCAATGAATGCGCTATATTCCGCGATATTTTTAGTTGCATGACCAAGGCATATACCACATAGACTTATCAAATCATCGGTAGACATGTAGATTTCCCATGCAGTAGACACAAGGTTTTGGGTACTGTGGCTAGCACCATCAACAAATCAAACATAAGGTAAAGGGAGTGTCGACATCTGCAAATCAGGCACAATGCAAGATAAGCAATGATAGTTTGAAATCATTTGCAAAAACAAAAAGATAACACACCAAAAATATGGTACAAAATATACAAAGCAATTAAGTAGAATGACTCTAGGCACAATACTTTTTCATGTAAATCCCATTCTAGGGCTCACCCAAAGGAATCCCATCATAATCCACTAGCTCATAGGCACCTTTCTCTAATACATGTTTCACAATATAAGGGCCATACCACATGGGCTAAAATTTACCTGCCCCCAAAATTTCATGATCTTGATCGGATAGCAGGACCAAGTCTCCTTCAGAGAACACACGAGGTCTAACAGTTTTATCATACTGATCTTTAACATGTTTCTTACGGGTTTCATTAGCCAGATCAACCTCACGACGAGTTTCATCTAATTGTGTCAAGTATAAAAGACGTTCTTCCTCGGTGGTGGTATAAAGATGTAATTCGACGACTAGTTTCAAGGATGGTATTTCACATTCAATTGGTAGCATAACTTCTGAACCATATACCAAATGGAATGGCATAAAACCCGTGGTTGTTTTGACTGAAGTTCTATATGCCCATAATGCCAAAAAAAACATCATATGCCAATTCATTTTGTGAATCCCTATCATTTTATGAAGCATCGTTGTAAAAACTTTGTTTACAACTTTGACCTGGCCATTGGCCCATGGATAGTAAGGAGTTGAGTTTTCATGCCGTAAACCCAACTTGGTGGTTAATTCCAACATCATGTAATTTCTAAAATCAGTACCATGATCGATGAAAATGGCTTGGGGCACACCAAATCGAGCAATAATGTGATTAAAAAAAAAAAGGGTTGCAGTGTTCCCAATGTTATTGAAAGTAGGCATCGCCTCGACCCACTTAGTGAAATAATATACAACGACAATAATACACCCATGCCCCTCGACCGAGTGAGGGTTACATGTCATGAAATCAATTCCCCATTTAGAAAATGGGCCAGTGGAAACTATGGGGTGAAGAGGAGTAGGAGGCACACACAACTTACGATTGTAGATCTGGCACGCATGACACTTTTGGACCACAAGGATGTAATCCCTAAATAGTGACAGTTAAAAATATCTATCTCGTAGATTTTTTTGGGTAGTGGCATACATAGGCATATGACCACCACATGCTCGAGCATAACAATGATTAAGTGCTCTCTCAACCTCTTCATGTGTTAAACGTTGTCTGAAAATAGAATCAACACCACGGCGATAAAGGGTATTGCCAACAATAATATATTGTCAAGATTGGTATTGAATTCAACGACATTCAATACTAGACAAATCGGGCCGAAAGGTTTGGGTATGGAGATAGATCATGATGTATCCATACCAAGGATCTGAGGATTTGAACAGAAAAAGAGATTCACCGGGAATCAAATCTTCTGTCACATTTTTTGTTTCAGCCGAGGGAAGGTCACAAATTAACTCAGCAAAAACCAAATATTTCTTTGACTTGGATTTCTCAAATTCCAAATCAAAATATTGTAGGATAATAATCCATTTGGATTATCCCCCCCCCACCAACACCTACCTAGTCATAATATGTTGCATGGGGTTGCAATCAGAAATGAAGGTGGTTTTACGAAATAAGATGTAGTGACGGAAATGTTGGACAACTTGAAAAGAAGCCAATGCCAATTTTTCCACATGTGAATATTTGATTTTGGAAGTGGTAAGACTCCTTCTTAAATAGTATATTACATGTTCATCATGCAATTAATCCTCTTGAACAAGAAATATAGCAATGGTATTGCCCGAAGCGACAATGTACAAAAGGTAATCTCAACCGTAATATGGGGGATGTAACAATGGGGTTTGAGTCAATGCATGCTTCAAAGCATCAAATGCATGTTGAGCGATGTCATCCCAAACAAAAGGAACCCCTTTATTAAGAAGCCAAGTAAAAACTTTGGTCAGTTCAACTTAGTTGGGAATGAATCCACATAAAACGTTTTCCTTGACTTGCAAACTTTGGAGTTGGCATAACATTGAAGGAGGAGGTAAGTTCAATATGGCCTTAATCTTCAAAGGATCAACATGAATCTCGTGCTTGGATATGATGAAACCTAAGAGGCATCCCGATTCCATACAAAATACACATTTATGTGGATGTAAGCAAATATTGTAATGTCGACGCCTAAGGAATATGGCTCGTAGATGTTGCGAGTGATATTGACATTGCATGGAATGTGCAGAAAAATCATCAAGATATGGTTGAACAATCTGCTTAATGTCTTGAAATGCATAAGACATAGCTCATTGAAAAGTAGCATTGATGTTCTTAATTCAGAAAGGAAGTTTTCGATAGGGAAAAGTACCCTAAGGACAAATAAAAGAGGTTTTATGTTGATCTGATGGTAGTATGTTTATTTGATTATAGCTGGAGAAACCATCCATAAATGAGAATATTTCACCGACGACATAGTCATCGACTATTTTTTCAATAAAAGGGGTTGGATAATTATCTTTTGGACAAACCCGATTGATATCCCTATAATAAATACATACACATATCATTCCTTGTTTCTTTGTGATGAGAACAATATTGGAAACCCAATCAGTCAGAGATACAAGATAAATAAAACCGGATTTAAGAAGTTTTTCAACTTCGGCTTTAATAGAAGCNATGTTCATCATGCAATTAATCCTCTTGAACAAGAAATATAGCAATGGTATTGCCCGAAGCGACAATGTACAAAAGGTAATCTCAACCGTAATATGGGGGATGTAACAATGGGGTTTGAGTCAATGCATGCTTCAAAGCATCAAATGCATGTTGAGCGATGTCATCCCAAACAAAAGGAACCCCTTTATTAAGAAGCCAAGTAAAAACTTTGGTCAGTTCAACTTAGTTGGGAATGAATCCACATAAAACGTTTTCCTTGACTTGCAAACTTTGGAGTTGGCATAACATTGAAGGAGGAGGTAAGTTCAATATGGCCTTAATCTTCAAAGGATCAACATGAATCTCGTGCTTGGATATGATGAAACCTAAGAGGCATCCCGATTCCATACAAAATACACATTTATGTGGATGTAAGCAAATATTGTAATGTCGACGCCTAAGGAATATGGCTCGTAGATGTTGCGAGTGATATTGACATTGCATGGAATGTGCAGAAAAATCATCAAGATATGGTTGAACAATCTGCTTAATGTCTTGAAATGCATAAGACATAGCTCATTGAAAAGTAGCATTGATGTTCTTAATTCAGAAAGGAAGTTTTCGATAGGGAAAAGTACCCTAAGGACAAATAAAAGAGGTTTTATGTTGATCTGATGGTAGTATGTTTATTTGATTATAGCTGGAGAAACCATCCATAAATGAGAATATTTCACCGACGACATAGTCATCGACTATTTTTTCAATAAAAGGGGTTGGATAATTATCTTTTGGACAAACCCGATTGATATCCCTATAATAAATACATACACATATCATTCCTTGTTTCTTTGTGATGAGAACAATATTGGAAACCCAATCAGTCAGAGATACAAGATAAATAAAACCGGATTTAAGAAGTTTTTCAACTTCGGCTTTAATAGAAGCTACTTTTCATGGATGAACAGGACAAAGATTTTGCCAAACAATCTTGGCTTCAGGATAAGTCTTAATTTTGTGAATGACAATTCGTGGATAGAGACCATGTATTTCTTCATAAGACCAAGCAAATACATCACAAAATTCTTTGAATAGGGTCGTGTAAGTTCAAATTTCATCCGAGGAACAAGAGGAACATATATGAATGCTTTCCATGACCTTGGGGTTTACCAAAATATTAATGGGCATAGTAACATAAATATTCCCTAAATTCCCTTCAAATAAAACATCATGGATTAATATGGGAGTTTGGGAATTCACAATTTCCTCAAATGGAAAGGAGGATTCTAAATGAGTCTCAATAGTCTCGAGCTTAGGGAGAAATGAGCAACAATAATTACCATCATCACATGGAGTGTCCTCCATAGACATAATCTCCATGATACTTTCATTAGTGGGGAAAGTAGCATCAAAATGATCAGGAGATGTAGTAGAAATAAGCCAAGAGGATTGAGAGTATTCATCCAAAATCAGACTTGTTCGGTGATCAATATCATAACTGGCCATAGAGGCAGATTGGATGGCTCGTTAATCCAACTCAATGGAACTAAGCGACATTTCATCACCATATCTCTCATATTGTGTAGGACTTGGTATTATCCAAGGATCATATGACTCAAAGGAACTATTAGCACCATTCGAAACCATGTTTATCTGAGTGACAACATGAGAAATGTTAGGCAGTGGGAGCAGAGAAATGTCGGGTGGTGGGAGCGGAAAAGTTCACTTTAGTGTTGAATCTTTTAAAATACCCATTTCAACATCCTCGTAAGTAGATGAGATTTGTTCTATTAAAGGAACATTACCAATGCATGAATCTGAATTAAAGTAGGCAAGTTGGTCTACTCTGACTATTTTTCCTTGATGAGCGAAACAAAGAACACAAAACAAGGTAGAAACTACGACGGACATGGAATAAATCCAGCTACGGCCTAGTAAGAGGTTATAGTCGAGGGTTGCATCGACCACCTCTACCTCAAAAATAACCGTCTTACCTTCTAATTCGATTGACAATGTGTTGAGTACTCCAAAGGGTTTAAATCCTCTACCATCAAAATATTTTAATGTAGTAGGTGATTGATTGAGTGAAGGAGAATTGACAACTTTCCAACGATTGATAGACATTATGAAAGTTGAGGATCCTTCGTCAATAAAAGTACGAAAAAATGTTTTCTCCCACACAATAAATTGAATTTGAAAATCAAGTTGGTGGGGGAGTCTTGGAAGATGGGTTTCGAAATAAAAAAACTATCATAATCGCATCACTCGAGTCAACTCCACCAATGGATGAAAACAATGCTCTTCGTTGCACAGGGAAAATCTAGAGAACTTCAAGGGCCAACATCATAGAAGGTGCTTGAGCTAATACTTCTACAATATTGTAGATTTGAGTAGCTCGTGCATGCAGATTAAAAGACGACTTATGAACAACACCTTTTGGAGGTGGTCAGATCATTGTGTCAGAACCGAGATGATCAAATTGAAGAGGACCATTAGTAGGTGAAGTAAATGTATATGTAGGAGTAGAGGTAGAAAGTTGATCAATAGTACTTCCATTGGGAGATGAATATTCTTTGGTTCATGTTGTTACGAAGACCTGTTCAATATTTTCTTGACACATAAACATAAGATCTTTCGGAGGCAAAGGGTTGATCTTGCACAACCATTTGAGTCTATTGGGATGGGAAAGGATTTGTCAAAATGATAGGTGCGGTCAAAGTCCCTTTAAGAAAATGATTAACGTTGGCATGATGTGGAAAATCCTTAGTATACTGGTATTCTTCAAAAATGAGACAAGGATATTTAGGCTTTCTCTTTTTCATTTCCTCAGCAGGTTGAGTTTTGGGTTTCTCCTATTGTGGGGAATTTCGCTTAGCTTTTCCTTTGCCCATTTTCTTACTTCTAGGTTGTTGAGATTTACCGGTAGTTGTGGACTGGACTGAGTTAATCTCAGAAGTTTTACCAGGAGTAGTAGTAGGAGGTGAAGTGTTTTGAGTGGTAGCGGTAGGAGTAACATTAGGTCTAGATTGACCAAAATGTTTACTCGTAGAGTCTTGGGTAACAAAACCCACCACAACGTCAACGTCGTGAAATTATGTAGGAGGTACAGTAGTTGGATTATTTTATGGGCGAGGAGCTTGCGGAATAGGATCATATAATGTGCCAGATCGTGAATAAACAAAGTTTAAATACTGAGCACGAGTGATATCTTGCTCCTCTGTTACAATGCCACCAATAGAGACATCGTGGGAAATAATAGGTAGTAATGACTTAGTAAACCAATATACCAACAATTGTTCTGGTATACTGGATTTAATCAAACAACGTTGGCGTCTCCATTCATGGATATGATCGTAAATATGAGTTGATGTCGACTGTCGTAGTGAGGTTAAAATTTTTGTGCCAGTTTCATAATGAATTGGAAGTTGGAAGTGAGTCAAAAAAGTTATTTCCAACGAATTAAAGTCTTGAAATGTTCCTTGTTGTAATTTTATATACCATTTAGCAACACTCCCAGTAAGAGTGGGCTGGAAAATATGTAAGCGAATATAATAATCATTTAAGGAATTTGAAGAACACCATAAATGATAAGTCATGGTGTGATTTGATGGGTCCTCTCTAGGTTTCCCATAGAACTTTGGAATATCACTTGGTAACTAGGCAGGGACATGCAGTAAAAAAGGAGAATGAAAAATAGGATCATTTGTTAACTGCGAGAGGTCAGGTATTGCTAATTTTTCCAGGAATGGTAACTATCGATTAAAAACAGGTTGTTGAAACATGGGATATTGTTAAGCAACGTGAGGATTAGCTCCTGGGGGAGGAGGATATCCCCGTTGAGAATATGTTAGTGCTATGAGCATCTGAGCTCCACTGGGATGGTAAAAATGATAGAGTGGTCCCATAGTTGTTTGTGTACTAGTAGCATGATATGAAGGAGTATATGCATGGATAGGTTGACCAATAGGCACTTCAGTTCCACCAACCCCACCAACCCGAGGTAAATTTGATGTAGTTCCTGCCATTCTGGGGAATGAAGCACCACTAAATAATTGGGTACCAGTGGGTTGTTTAAATCGTAATTGAGAGGGTCCTCTAGTGGGGTTTCCTAGAGGAGGTTTCTGACCAAAAGGAGGTTTTTGACCAAGAGAAAGTTGCAGACCAAGAGGAATTTGTTGGCCAAGAGAAGGTTGTTGACCAAAAGGAGGTTGTTGGAAAAAAGGAGGTTGTTGAACAAAAGGAGGATAAATTATGGAAGGGAAATTTCCAATAGGATTTTATTGTCCAAAAGGGGGATTTATCCTAGTCAACAGAGGCTTCCCCCAAGAAGGAAAATATGGTCCTACAAAAGGTTTCACCCTAGTAGGAATAAATCCTACAACAGATGGACTGACATTCAGAGGAATATATATCCCCGTGGATGGTTGAATAACAGTCGAAGATACAGATGGTCTTGTAGACAATTGAATTTGAACACTCATCCCACTTGTCAAACTAGGTTATTGAATAGATTCATAAGCAACATCAGTTTGTGAGGTATGTACCATACTTGGAACAAACATACTAGACGAACTAGGAATACCAAATGACCAAGGGGGTTAATGAAAAAGTGAGGCACTGGTTGAAGCTCCAGAAAAGGTTTCGTTGAGTGATTGATACCCAGGAGGTACGAAAGGTCCACCAAAATCATAATATACATTAGATCCACTGTGTACGAAATTTTCACCCATAGTAAGAGGTGAGGTTTGTGTTTCATTACTTTATGATATAGATTCTGTATATGTCGAATGATCCATTGAATAAATACAATGGTGTACGTAAAAATGGAGTTCAACTATCGACAATTAAAGATTGGGACCAAGCGTTGTCCCGCCAGGGAGATACAATTGGTGTAGGTAATTGGATAAGAAGAGGTCCCTCTAAATATGTTAATAGAGATTTCCCCCAAGAAGGGAAACATGGTCCTACAAAAGGTTTCCCCCCAGCAAGAAAAAATCCTACAACATATGGACTGACATTCAAAGGCATAGATATCCCCACGGATGGTTGAATAACAGTTGAAGATACAGATGTTCTTGTAGACAATTGAATTTGAACACTCATCCCACTTGTCAAACTAGGTTGTTGAATAGATCCAAAAGCAGTTTGTGAGGTATGTACCATACTTGTAACAAACATACTAGACAAACTAGGAATACCAAATGACCAAGGGGGGTAATGAAAAAGTGAGGCACTAGTCGAACCTCCAGAAAAGGTTTCGTTGAGTGATTGATACCCAAGAGGTACGAAAGGTCCACCAAAATCATAAGATACATTAGATCCACTGTGTATGAAAGTTCCACCCATAGTAAGAGGTGAGGTTTGTGTTTCATTACTTCCTGATATAGATTTTGTAGATGTTGACTGATCCATTGTTGACCCATTGAAAAAATACAATGGTGTACGTAAAAATGGAGTTTGATTATCGACAATTAAAGATTGGGACCAAGCGTTGTCCCGCCAGGGAGACACAATTGGTGTAGGTAAGTGGATAAGAAGAGGTCCTTCTAGATCTGTTATAGTTGGATTAAAATGAAGACACTTCTCACTCAAGATATCTTCTATAGTAACAAGACCAACTTATGAAGAGACAGACTCGTGAAACCTAACATGTATAGTAATTAATTCTAACTTGTTTGAAATGATAGAGGTTTGAGTTATAGGTGATGGGATAGATATGGAACTTGGAGAAGGAAAATCATGTTGAGGACTAGAAAGTGAAGGTGTCAAAACTAAATTTAGTGACAAAGGGAAATTCTAAATTATTTCAGGCTAAATAACTTCAGGATCAACAGGCTCATGATCAACTATCTCTGTTCTTTCAATCTTAGGTTTTTCAAGTTCTAAAGTTCCATTTTGTACTACCTCAGATTATTCTACGGTTTCAAATTGTTTTGTGTTTTCATGTTGTATAGTTTCAGGTTGTGTAGTCTCAATGTATTAGTTTTCAGATTGTTATACTTCCGGTAGTTCAAGGGGTAAACCCTACATTCTACGAGAATGGCGAAAATTTTCTTCCACTGTAAAATTTTACTAGAAATTACCAATTATACCTATGGCCTACTAGGGAAAGCAAACAACATTCACTAAAAATTCTAGGAAGAAAACACACAAAAAATGATCTCACAATGACACACTAGTTGGTGATGAAATCCAACATCGTGAGATCAAAATGAGAAGGGGATGGGATAGAGCGTGTGGAACAGTTACATTGGTGACCTTGTTAATGGACTTACACCATGGTGCAAGCTTCCTCATGGTAAAACCATGGGTTACCCTCCAAGGAGCCTGACTGAATTTGACCAACATTTGTCCCAGGTACAAAAAATATTTCCCCTTTTCCGTCACCTTGTGTATAAATCCTAAAGATAAAAACCACTAAGTTTACCACTTACAACAAAAAAAGTCCGAGGAAACAGTTGAAAATCGGGCATACATGCAAGGGAAGGGAAATTAAGACCCAAAAACCTTTTGAGAGTTTCCTCTCAATTGATCCCTAAGTGTCATTCAACATTGTTTGTAATACATGTAGACCACACCACCAAGAACAACAAAGAGGGTTAATTACTCTGTCGGCCTCAATGTGACCTCGTGATTGACCCTTCTATGAGAAGAGCTTCCTAGAACAATGATGTGGCAGATGGATTTCTCTCCCTATCTCATGATTCTAAGTTTGTTTTGTAGATTTGGAGAGTTAACCTCAACACCTATTCTAAATCCCTACAACTAATCTAATGTTGGTTTGCTACCAATAAAAAAATATCGAATAAATTTTATTAGTGTCGATTTTATGGTTGTTGTTTTCTCAAGAGGGAAATGGCATTGACAAGATTATGTTTTGACTGACTTGAAATGATGCAAAGAGATGAAAATACAATATTTCATTTCAATGAAAACTATATTACGAGAGGGAGAAAACTTTTATATTCCCAAATGCATAATGTCCCAAATATTCATAAATACCAAGAAATTTACTACTCAAAGCAACTATAAATGCCCTCCAACTAATGTAGGCAAGAATCAATCTTTTTTTTTCAAAGATAAAGCTAAATAAAAAAGAAACAAAATTATTTGAAAGCAAGAGCAATCCAGGAAATTTGTAATTTTTTTGTTTTGTTTTGGAAAATAAAGTATTTCAATAAAAAGAAAAACTCTTTTTTCACCAAACAATCCAAAAACAAACACTTTGGTAGCAACAATCAAAATCCAGACTAAAAGACACTCGAAGCCAAATCTAAGAGATTATACCTCTTTCAGAAGTAAGCAAAAACTTGCCAAAACAAAGCTAGCAATCATGAAAAAATTTCAATAATGAAAAAATGGTCAAAATCAAACTTTAAAATTGTCATGAAGACTATTGAGAAAACCTAAAACTCACAGCAAGATCCAGATCTTAAATCTTGGAAGGAAAGGTTAAAAAAAACTTTCTTTTTTCAAGAAATTTCGCAGGCTACTATGCAACATAGTGTGACAACCAAGAGTGTTGTAGGCTACATACTAGTACAGTGTGACAATGTCGCTCTTTATCTCAAATAAAGAGTGCGACAATCAAATAAAAAAATTGAAAAAACAAAAAATATGGAAATTTCCAGTGAATTTCAAGGTCCAATGATCAAACAATATCAGCAAATGACTTAGAGAGCTAGAACAAGGCAAGGAAGCAAGACTAAGAAAACAAATCTAAAGGATTGTTTCCCAATGGAGTCACCAATTTTGTTATCAGACAAATTAATCAATGCGGATACAAACCAATATCTCTAGATTGGGAACCCAAATATAGAACAAAACAACATAGAACATATTAATTTCCTTAGATTCATACAATCGAAATATTGATAAGTAAGGACTCATACCTTTTTATCGACGATTGTCCTCGCTAATTGTATATCATAGCTTGATCCAGAGGTTTTTGAATGGAAGCTTGTATAAGAAGACAATATTTTGTCACAACTGATAATGTTCACCTACTTTCCATCATCCAAAGCTTCAAAGCCATGATCACTGAAGAAATTTTTTTCA